>CM023621.1:19914737-19924737 GCA_013358685.1 Antennarius maculatus | reverse complement strand
TCTTATTCATATTCTCATTCCCTTCCTTATTCTGATACTCATTCCCATCCTCATCCTCAATCTCACCCTCATTCTTATCTTCATCCTCATTCTCATATGTCCTCATTCAATCTCTTTCCCATCCTCATCCTCATCCTCATCCTCATTCTCATTCTGATCCTCATTCACATTCCTCTTCTCCTTCTTTCCCTTTCCTCCTCGTTCTCATTCTCATACCTGAAACATGAATATTTTGGGGTTCCTTTGAGTCGTTTCAGTTCGTCGCTCTCTGGTGAAATCAATTGTAGAACAAATGAACCTGTGCAGGTGAGAGAACTGAGACGATACACACGACAACATGCAACTGTGTGTGTGTGTGCGTGTGTGTGTGTGTGTGTGTGTGTGTGTGTGTGTGAGAGAGAGGAGCAGGAAAGTAAAGAAAGTAAAGGGTGTGTGTTGTGAGGGGTGGATGAGGTTGTTCCTAAAATAGCCCCCCAACTGTTGTCACCCCTCCCCTCCCCTCCAAGAAGCAGGTCAACACACACACACACACACACACACACACACACACACACACATAGTTGGCGTGTCAGTCGGTCACCAGAGCAGCAGAGTTTGCAGCGTCGCGTCGAGTTCAGACCAACTTTCTTTACTGAATAATCTGAGAAACATCTGGAGATGAATTTTATTTAATCATTAATATGATTTAATCTGGGATTTAAAAAGGAAAGGTAAGACCTGCTCTGTGTGTGTGTGTGTGTGTGTGTGTGTGTGTGTGTGTGTTGGTCAGTGAACGCATCGGATCGAATCGTTCAGGAGGGAGGAGCTTCACGTTGATGTGTTTATGAAACAAAAATTAACATTTTCATTCATAAATGTCTTCAAGTGATTTGAATTCTCCACATTTTTTCAAATTGTACATCTTCATAAGCTTCACGTTGCCGTGGAAACGTCCCCGTCTCCATCAGAACCTGGACCCGTGTACCGAACCGCTCCAGAACACACCTCTGAGTTGTGTCAGTTTTTTCGGAGATGCTAACGCTTTGAAGTGCGAGTTGACGTCTTTGTGCGGCGGCGGCTCGTTTGTCTTTGAAGCGTTGATTTGAATCCTCTGGGGGCGGAGCCAGAGCGACGCCCAGCGTTTGATCTCCAAGGTAAACGGCGGCGCGCCGGAGGAGCTGAAGGTCGTTAGAGGGAGCAGATGAAGCCGAGCCGTCGCCGCCGCTTGGAGCGGCCGCCGCCTGACGGCTTTGATGTGGATGCTGATGGGCGGAGCCCAGATTGGAGCCGAAGCCTCGCCGCCGCGCTTCAGATTGATTTCAGGCAATTAGAAGCTGGGCTGGACGTGACTGACGGGTCATGTCTTCACCGGACGTGAGCGGGGTGCAAGAGGGTGTGTGTGTGTGTGTGTGTGTGTGTGTGTGTGTGTGTGTGTGTGTGTGTGAGAGAGAATCAAAGACAGGTAGTTCATACATGACAGTAATGGGTTCTAAATACGGCCGTCGTTTGAAATAAATCTGCTGGAAATATAAAAAATTTTCTGCTTTTTGTGGTAAAAGTTTCCCGCAGCTCCAGAATTTAGTGCAGATGTATGTGAGGTTCCATGTTCTCTCCCTGGGGGGGGGTTCTATGTTCCCCTCCTTACAGTAGCGACACATGGGTTTCGGATCAGAGCCGAGCTGGCAGCGCTGGTGACCTACATCGGCACACGCCAGGCGGGGTGGTGTTATCCAGGTCACCATGGAGCAGCGGTGACTCAGGAGCCGGGGGTGGGGGTGGAGGGGGGTGTCGAGTATCTGCCTGAGGTTCAAAGCTGGGTCACCTTCATGGGTCACCTCAGTACGACCCGGATCGATCCACAGTCTGAGGAAGATCAGAAAATACTGTTCTGGTCTGTGATGTCATCAGTGAGACCGCATCTCGTTCTTTACCGCGTGTTGGCGGATGGATACGACATCAGTGAGACCGCATCTCGTTCTTTACCGCGTGTTGGCGGATGGATACGACATCAGTGAGACCGCATCTCGTTCTTTACCACGTGTTGGCGGATGGATACGACATCAGTGAGACCGCATCTCGTTCTTTACCGCGTGTTGGCGGATGGATACGACATCAGTGAGACCGCATCTCGTTCTTTACCACGTGTTGGCGGATGGATACGACATCAGTGAGACCGCATCTCGTTCTTTACCGCGTGTTGGCGGATGGATACGACATCAGTGAGACCGGATCTCGTTTTTTACCGCGTGTTGGCGGATGGATACGACATCAGTGAGACCGCATCTCGTTCTTTACCGCGTGTTGGCGGATGGATACGACACCAGTGAGACCGCATCTCGTTCTTTACCACGTGTTGGCGGATGGATACGACACCAGTGAGACCGCATCTCGTTCTTTACCACGTGTTGGCGGATGGATACGACATCAGTGAGACCGCATCTCGTTCTTTACCGCGTGTTGGCGGATGGATACGACATCAGTGAGACCGCATCTCGTTCTTTACCGCGTGTTGGCGGATGGATACGACATCAGTGAGACCGCATCTCGTTCTTTTCCGCGTGTTGGCGGATGGATACGACATCAGTGAGACCGCATCTCGTTCTTTACCGCGTGTTGGCGGATGGATACGACATCAGTGAGACCGCATCTCGTTCTTTACCCCGTGTTGGCGGATGGATACGACATCAGTGAGACCGCATCTCGTTCTTTACCGCGTGTTGGCGGATGGATACGACATCAGTGAGACCGGATCTCGTTCTTTACCGCGTGTTGGCGGATGGATACGACATCAGTGAGACCGCATCTCGTTCTTTTCCGCGTGTTGGCGGATGGATACGACATCAGTGAGACCGCATCTCGTTCTTTACCGCGTGTTGGCGGATGGATACGACATCAGTGAGACCGCATCTCGTTCTTTACCGCGTGTTGGCGGATGGATACGACATCAGTGAGACCGCATCTCGTTCTTTACCGCGTGTTGGCGGATGGATACGACATCAGTGAGACCGGATCTCGTTCTTTACCGCGTGTTGGCGGATGGATACGACATCAGTGAGACTGCATCTCGTTCTTTACCACGTGTTGGCGGATGGATACGACATCAGTGAGACCGCATCTCGTTCTTTACCACGTGTTGGCGGATGGATACGACATCAGTGAGACCGCATCTCGTTCTTTACCACGTGTTGGCGGATGGATACGACATCAGTGAGACCGTATCTCGTTCTTTACCACGTGTTGGCGGATTTCCAGGTTCCACTGTGTTAATCAAACACACTCCTCTCCGTCTTGTTTTCACTACGCTGCACTTTGTTCAAATCACCAAAGAATCAGTTTGACCGTCTCAGATTGGATGAACTTTACTTGTTTATTCAGGATCAGTCAAGTCAGATTTATTTATAGACCCTAGAATCTCGCCCCCCCACCCCGACACCCCAGTGGAGAACAGGTTTCATATTTCATGTGTTTTCCTTCTGCTGAACAAAAACGTGCGTCTGCTGATATTTCATCTCTGTGGTTTCCCTCTGGAGTCTTTCTGTCTGTGTAGGCTTATAATAGCAGTTATAACAACAGTTATGACAAAGGACATACAGTATCTAACACAGACCGACACGCGACACGTGTTTTCCGTGTTTCCCCACATGAACGTGACTCACGTCTAAAACAGGAATCGTGGTGCCGTGGTCCTCCATCACTTCCTCTTTCGTTGCCGTGGCGCCCGGCGGACGGAGGTTCTGGACTGTCCCGTTGGTGTTGGGGTGTGATTGGAGGCTTTGATGTCGTACTAACCGTCTGCCCCCCCCCTTCAGGACATCTGTGAGGACATCTCGGACCATGTGGAGCAGATCCACGCCCTGCTGGAGACGGAGTTCTCCCTGAAGCTGCTGTCCTACTCCGTCAGCATCATCGTCGACATCAGGTGGGTCCTCCTGAATCACCGATTGGTCTGATCCGGTCCCGTTTATTCACACCCACCAATCGTGTCGCTCCAGGACGGTGCAGCTGCTGTGGCACCAGCTCCGGGTCTCGGTTCTGGTCCTGAAGGAACGTCTCCTGCAGACTCTCCAAGACTCCAACGGGAACTTCACGCGTCAGACGGACATCCTGCAGGCCTTCAGCGAGGACCAGCATCAGGTAGGACCCCCCCAGTCTGTTGGGACCGCCGTTTGACCTCTGAACCCGACGTTCTGGGATGTTCTTGACTGTTTCCTGGTCTGCAGACGCGTCTGGACGCCTTGACGGAGGTGGACGACTGCGGTAAACTGACCATCCGCTGCAGCCGGGACTACTTTTCGTTGGACTGCGGTATCACCGCCTTCGAGTTGAGCGACTACAGCCCTGGAGACGAGCCCCAGGCGCCCCCACCCGAGGCAGAACCAACCCCAGAACCGGAGGAAGACCAGAACCCCAAAGACCAGAGCGGTTCTTCACCCACGATGCCCCTGGACACGCCCAACCCCAGCGAGAGCGCCAAGCGGCGCCTCCCGGGGGCCAGCCTCAGCACCGACGTGTCGCCCACCCAGCCGTCAAGACCCAAGAGAGCGGCTCTGCTTTCAGACGGAGGAACCGGGGCCAGGGGGGGTCCTGAGACCCTCAGGAGGGGGTCTGGACTCCGGTTCCAGGCGGAGTTGAGTCGCAGCACGCCGTCCCTCGCGGAACCCCTGGACCGGTCCCGGTTCTGGCTGGAACTGGACTCGGTTTACCCGGAGCAGGTGTCCCAGTCCCACGAGAGTCTTCAGGTCCGCCCCCCCCCCCCGGTGGTTGTTTGGTGGTAATGCCATTTGTTTGAGTCCAGGTTGTCTGAGTTCTCACCTCTGAACCCGGTTCTGAACAGGTCAATCAAAGTGGGGGCACACAAGGGGGTGTCCAAAGACCGCCTCCCGACCCGAGGACTCCACCTGGCGTACCCGCCCCCCGCCAACAATCAACGCCTCAAGAAATCCCCAAACCGGTGGCGATGACGCCCAGCGAGGGCGACTCCGACTCGTCGGTGCCCTCCCCCAGGAGGGAGCACTTCCTGTCCTCGGACCTGGAGGCGTCCGGAGAGGACTCGGACCCCCGCCCGCCCCCGGGCAGGACGGCGGTCTGGATCATGAAGCGTCAGGGGCCGACGGTGAGCGACCCCCCCCCCCCCCCGCCCTGTGACCCATGAGAGCAGATCGAAGGTGAACGGATGGTTTTCAGGTGTCCCCCTTTTCCTCCCCCAGGGGGCGCCGCCTCCCCCCAGAGACGCCCCGGAGCGGGGGCACTTCTACGGGTCGGAGGAGTTCCTGGCGCTGCCCCCCCAGCTCCAGAAGACGGAGATGCTGGCGATGAAGCTGGAGAGTCTGGCTCAGTCCGCCCCCCTGGTGGGTCCCTGCAACCTGATTGGTTGAGGAGTCCTGGGCTCATTTGAATATTTTAACACTTTAACTTCTGTCCATCAGAGGCGCGGCGGTGGTTCTACCCATGATGCATTGCAGGATGTGGACGACTGGGACCTAACGGAGCCCAACACGGACTGGGACGTCCCTTCTCTGCCCCCGCAGGTAAACCCCAACACGGTTTACACGTGTTGATAAAACCAACGCTCAATCAGCCAATCACTGCCCTCCGTTCCCCGCAGCTTCCTGTCGGGCGACGCCTCATCAGCCGCTTCAACTCCGCCTCCTCCAGCGACATCGCTCCGTCATTGGACGGCAGCATCGAGTCGGGCCCCCTGAGCGAGCTGCCGTCCGAGGAAGACGAGGGTCGCGGGTCTGCGGAGGGGGGGGCGGCGCCCCCGGTGGACGGGAGTGGGAGAGCGTCGCTGGTGCGGCAGCTGATGGAGGCGGTCCGGAGGCGGGACGAGGACGTCTGGAGGAGGATGGAGGTACGACTCCCCCCCCCCCGTCCCTGAAAACTTCCCCAACTGTCTGCAGACACGTTCACGTACTCCCCCCCCCCCCCCCCCTGCCGCCGCCGCCGCTTTGATGGATCGGGGAGCCGATATCGGCGCCGTTAATTCATCACCTCGCTTTTAAAGGTCACGTTTGATTGGCAGGTGGATTATTGATGACGCCGCCAAGAGCACTAATCAGTCATATCTGTCATATTGAATATGGGGAAATGTCAATATCTCTGGGGCCCCTCCCCCCTTTAATTACTCCTCCCCCTCTTTGCTCTCTAACGTCTTCATTTTCTGTAACGTCTCTTCAGATCAATGAGGAGCAGCTTCAGACAAAAAATGGGGCGATAAATAATCAGCTGAGTCACTTCCTGTTCGGACCGGCGGGGGGGGGGGGGGGGGCGTCGACTTTTAAGATGTAAAACCATCATGCTGACCCCGTGACCCCGCCGGACGCTCGTCGCGGCCATCGTTCGTGACTTTCCTCCTTCACTTCTTGTTTCGTCTTGACCTCCCCCCCCCCCTCCTGACCGTCTGGCTGCTGCTGCGTTCACCTTGACCCCCCCTCCCCCCCCCGTCGATCGGAACGCCGCATCATTTGTTTCTACATCGTGTGAAAAACGCCGCACAGGAAGTGCGAACCGGCGTGGAAACAAAACACAAGCGGGGGGGGGGGGGAGTGTGTGTGTGTGTGTGTGGGGGGTGTCGGTGAGGTAAGCATCCTCGGGGTCATGTGATCAGGTGGCGCGCCGTCGGATGCGAGAGGCGCCCGTGTCTGGCGGCGCTGGCCTATCTCCTACCAGTGGGGGGGGGGGATGGCGAACAGACTCAGATCAACACTCGTCTGATTGCCCCGGCGGGGGGGCAGGGACGCCCACCGGCAGAAGGGATGAGAAAATAAGAGGGGGGGGGGGTGTCTTTATAAACAGACTCAGAAGGTGAAGACGTTTTTAAAAATGTCTAAACTTTATTTCACCAGGGGGGGGCGACAAAACACTGCAGCTAGCGGCTCGTGGCTAGTTAGCTGATTATGTTAAAAACACGAAATGGGTGGAGATGTTTTTGTTGCCATGGCAACAGATGGCTGGTAGGCGGAGTCAGCTGTGACTACTCCCCCCCCCATTTGTAATAAATAAATAAAAATGAAGCGAAAGCAGGAACTGGAATCAGGACGACGCTCTCGGTGTGACGCGTGGATCTAATTGAATGTTCCCGTGGGGGGGGGGGTGTGGTGGCGGTGCCGGCGGGGGGGTCGTGGACTCAGGAGGTTCTGACTCTGTTTTAACGAGAAAAACAATTTAGATTAGAGGTCTGCAGAAAAACTATTAAAAAGATAAGCTTTTTAAGGTTTTAATTAAAAAAAACTGCAGGTGGTATTTTTTTTTATGGGGGGGGGTAAATTTGAAATTATTCATGAGTGAAATTTCCTGTTTTCACGCTGCGACGAGAAGTTTGTCTGAATCAAACGTGGAATCGGGTGGTTTTATCGGTCGTCTGGGAAACTCCCCCCCCCCCCCCCCATTGATCCGATCGGTGATCGATCGTTCGTCCTGATCGATGGGATCAGTTGCTCCAGCTCTGCCCCCCCTGCCCCCCAGGAGCCAAACTGGTTTAGAGACATCAAAGCCGCCGTCAGCAGCCCAGTGCATGCTGGTCGATATCCAGACCGACGCCTCTGTTCACGCTCCAGCATCATCTTCCTCCTCGTCTTCATCACTTCCTCCTTCACTCCTCCAGCTTTCATCTCTTCCTTCTCCTCCTGTCGTCTTTTTCCTTCCTCCTTTCTTTTCCTTTCCTCTCATCTTCTCATCTCTTCTTTTCTTCCCCTCCTTCCTTTAAAGGTTTCCCCTCGTCTTCCTTTTTATTTATTTCACCATTTCCTCCTCTTTTTCTATTTTTCCCTTCCTTCTTCCCTTTCCTTCATAATGCCTCCTCTTTCCTCTCCTCTTTCCTCTCCTCTTTCCTCTCCTCTTTCCTCTCCTCTTTCCTCTCCTCTTTCCTCTCCTCTTCCTCTCCTCTTCCTCTCCTCTTTCCTCTCCTCTTTCCTCTCCTCTTTCCTCCTCTTCCTCTCCTCTTCCTCTCCTCTTCCTCTCCTCTTCCTCTCCTCTTCCTCTCCTCTTCCTCTCCTCTTCCTCTCCTCTTTCCTCTCCTCTTTCCTCTCCTCTTTCCTCTCCTCTTCCTCTCCTCTTCCTCTCCTCTTTCCTCTCCTCTTCCTCTCCTCTTTCCTCTCCTCTTTCCTCTCCTCTTTCCTCTCCTCTTTCCTCTCCTCTTCCTCTCCTCTTCCTCTCCTCTTTCCTCTTCTCTTTCCTCTCCTCTTTCCTCTCCTCTTTCCTCTTTCCTCTCCTCTTCCTCTCCTCTTTCCTCTCCTCTTTCCTCTCCTCTTTCCTCTTTCCTCTCCTCTTTCCTCTCCTCTTCCTCTCCTCTTCCTCTCCTCTTCCTCTCCTCTTTCCTCTCCTCTTTCCTCTCCTCTTCCTCTCCTCTTCCTCTCCTCTTCCTCTCCTCTTCCTCTCCTCTTTCCTCTCCTCTTTCCTCTCCTCTTCCTCTCCTCTTCCTCTCCTCTTCCTCTCCTCTTCCTCTCCTCCTCTCCCTCGTCGATACTTTTGATTTCCGTCTCTCCTTCATAACGAATTGAATCGATGTGTTTTTTTCTTTAAGTTCATGGCTGTAATTAACATACTGCTGCTCACACACACACACACACACACACACACACACACACACACACACACACACACACACACACACACACCTATCCCAGTCGGAGATCAGATCTTCCTCCTCCTCTTCCTCAGCGTCGACTCTAAAACACACGTAGAAACGTTTCTAAAATAATTTCACACTTATTTAACAAAATGTCTTGAAACCTAAAATCTTGCGTTAAAATGTAAATTTTCAGATGTAGTTTTTAATTTTATTGTTTTAACTGTCGATAATGGACTTTATGGATTATAAGAAAATTAATCTGTACAGATTTCAATGTGTTGCCTGTGGATTAGTGACGTCACACAGACACACATTCCTTCTGGTTCCGACCCAAACCAGGTTCCTCATTCCCACCTCAGAATGAATCTTTCATGTTTCAGCTTCAGCTTCATGGAAACGTGACGTTCCATCTTTTTCTCCTGGTTCTCCTCCTGATGCCTCAGGATCTGGATCAGCTGGTTCCACTTCCTAAACGGGTTCATTTGATCCGGATCAGTGGCGTTCTGATGGTTCCTAACGCCTTCAGTTCCCCCCGCAGCCAGCAGATGGCAGTAGTTATCCACCACACAACGAACCGTCCTCTGCTTCTTCTTCTTTTTCTTTTTCTTCTCCTCACATTTCTCCGTCACATCTGGGTTTTTATTCTTACTTTTTTACATTTTATTTCCTTTTATTTGGGTTTATTTCTCTTCTATTTATTGATAATTGATATCCTGTTGTCTGTCCATCCATCTCTCTCTCGTTCTTTCTCTTTTCTCTCTTCCTTTCATCTCTTTTCCAGCCCGTCTCATGTTTGGGGGGGGGGGGTTTAATGTGTTTACCTACTCCGTCCTGCAGGTCTGGTTTTTGTTCTCTTGATGTCCTTGAATGAATTTATCTGGACTCTGAAGCCCCGTCCAGACGCTCTTCCTCTTCCTCTTCCTCTTTCACTTCCACTTCCTCTTCCACTTCCTCTTCCTCTTCCTCTTCCACTTCTTCTTCCACTTCCTCTTCCACTTCGTCTTCCTCTTCCTCTTCCTCTTCCTCTTCCACTTCCTATTCCTCTTCCTCTTCCTCTTCCTCTTCCTCTTCCACTTCCTATTCCTCTTCCACTTCCTATTCCTCTTCCTCTTCCTCTTCCTCTCATCTCCTCCTCCTTCCTGTGGACTCTTCTTTTCTCCTCTTCCTCTTCCTCGCGTTGCCTCGCGGTGCATTTGATTGGTTGGACCTCCAGCAGGTGTTGGATGGCGTTTGGTGGTCATGTGACTAACCCAGCCTTGCCCCCCCCCAGGTCCTGGTACAGCAGCTGGACGGTTTCATCTGGTGGCTGCAGGGGGCGCTGGACAGCACAGAGAACTGGACCCCCCCCAGACAGGAGCTGGACAGCCTGAGGGCGTACCTGGACACACACCTGGTGGGAGCGCACACACACACACACACACACACACACACACACACACACACACACACACA
>CM023621.1:19904737-19909737 GCA_013358685.1 Antennarius maculatus | reverse complement strand
AGCTTTACCTCAATTAAGAGCAGAAGCGGACGACACGTCCCGCCCCTGGCGCTGCGGCGGTGCCGGGGGCGGAGCCTGCCACGCTCGATGATGACATCATCCCGATTACACGCGTGTGGATCCATCAGGATGATCAGCGTCAAAGGATCTGATATTCGTTACGCGTTTAAGTTTTATTTTATTTTACGTCTTTTTTTTTTATTTGAGCATAAAAAATAAATAAATGATCAATAAAATCAATAACTTTCAGACGCGGAATCGACTTTGCGTCGCGTTCAGGTTCTTTATTTCGTTAACATACCGTCAGGTGACAGCCTCTCATTATTCCATCGACTCCCCACCCCCCCACATCCTCTAGAGCCCCCCCACCCACCTGCCCCCCCCCCCGTCCATCCATCTGGAGACGAGTGATTCATGTAAATGTCAGGAAATATCAGAGCCGGGGCGGCGGGATTAGGAGGCGAAGAGGAGATACAGTGATAGCAGCAAATATAACGCTGTGACGAGACGGGCAGCGGCGGGGATTAGAACACACACACACACACACACACACACACACACACACACACACACACACACACACACACACACACACACACACACACACACACACACCCACGATTGTCTTATGCCACATCTTCGCCGCATCGCATGTATGAAGATATGAACATTTTCAAGTGACATCTGTAGTGCTGAAGAAGGTGTGTGTGTGTGTGTGTGTGTGTGTGTGTGTGTGTGTGTGTGTGTGTGTGCGACACAGGTAGAAAGGTGTTTAATACGAGTGTGAAAGCAGTGTAATATTTAACAGCTTAGTGGGATTTGTCTGTCACATTACAGAGGATTGGAGTGTGTGAACACACACACACACACACACACACACACACACACACACACACACTGAATGGATTGTTCATCTGAATCTTCCTCTGCAGCTCCAGTCGTTCTATGTTACTTTTAAATAACCCGAACACCACAGAAGAAGTGATCCAAACAGGAAGTGTGTCACTAATTACAAAATAAAATGCATATATTTAATTAATTTAATTAATTTGTAAATGAACACAGGGATGTGTGTGTGGTTTTCTTGTTATTTTGGGATAATCTTGGGATTCAAGGAGCAGATGATCAATCCAGGACCTCTTGCTGACCTGAGACCAGCTGGGCTTCAATAAGTCGGGTTCCATAAGTCGGGTTCCATAAGTAGGGTTCCATAAGTCGGGTTCTATTAATCAGGTTTAATAAGTCAGGTTTAATAAGTCAGGTTTAATAAGTCAGGTTTAATAATTCAGATTTAATAAATCAGGTTTAATAAGTCAGGTTTAATAAGTCAGTTTTAATAAGTCAGGTTTAATAAGTCACCTTTAATAAGTCAGTTTTAATAAGTCAGGTTTAATAAGTCACATTTAATAAGTCAGGTTTAATAAATCAGGTTTAATAAGTCAAGTTTAATAAATAGGGTTTAATAAGTCAGGTTTAATCAGTCAGATTTAATAAATCAGGTTTAATAAGTCAGGTTTAATAAGTCAGTTTTAATAAGTCAGGTTTAATAAGTCAGTTTTAATAAATCAGGTTTAATAAGTCAGGTTTAATAAGTCAGGTTTAATAAGTCAGGTTTAATAAATCAGGTTTAATTAGTCAGGTTTAATAAATCAGGTTTAATAAGTCAGGTTTAATAAGTCACGTTTAATAAGTCAGGGTCAGGTTTAATAAGTCAGATTTAATAAATCAGGTGTAATAAGTCAGGTTTAATAACTTAGGTTTAATCTACCTACAAGATTTGCTGGTGTGTGTGTGTCGGATGTGTCGGATGTGCCCCCCCTCCATTCCGCCTCACGCTCAACAATATGAAGCCGCGCTGCATAATTTATAGAGATGATTTGAGTGTCAGTCTGGAAGCATCCCAGTTTGTCCTGGGGGGTACAGGAGGGGGGGTGAGGCGGCAGGTGGGGGAGGTTGGGCGTGTCGTCCAGGGTGAGGTGGAGACGAGGTGAGGGGTCCAGATTAGACCTGAGGAGCCAGTCCTGTTACAACACACACACACACACACACACACACACACACACATGTTTCTAGACATTTTGTACTACAAACAAGTGTGTGTGTGTGTGTGTGTGTGTGTGTGTGTATGTGTGTGTTTGAGAGAGGGAGAACATTTTTAGCTAAGAGGTGACCTCCCAGGTGACACTTCATACAGTCTGAAGTGAGTTAAATACCGTTTAGTGTGTGTGTGTGTGTGTGTGTGTGTGTGTGTGTGTGTGTGTGTGTGTGTGTGTGTGTGTGTGTGTGTGTGTCTTATCAGTGTGTCTGGTGGAGACAGCTTGTTGGCCTCAGGCCTCTATTTCACCCTACAGACCACAGAGAAGGAGCGATGGTGGGGGGGGCAGAGAGGAGGAGGGAATGGGGGGGTGAAGGTAAAGGAGAGGCAGACAATGGAGGGGGGGGGTGAAGAGCGGGGGGGTCTGACACTCATCTGCTGGACCAGCAGGAGGATGTTGTTTAAACCCATCAACCCATCGCTGTCGTTTGATTGGCTAACGCTGGATCAAGTGAGGGAGGAAGTAAAAACACAATTAACTCTAACTAACTCTAATTCTGACTCTAACCAACTCTAACTCTGACTAACTCAGACTAAATCTAACTCTGACTAACTCTAATTCAGACTAAAGACGACTAACTCTGACTAACTAACTCTAACTAACTCAGACTAAGTCTAACTCTGACTAACTCTGACTGTTTCTAACTAACTATCACTAAGTCTAACTCTGACTAACTCTAACTCTAACTGACTAACTTTAACTCTGACTAACTCTGACTAACTTTAACTCTAACTAACTCTAACTCTGACTAACCCGAACTCTGAGTCTATTTCCAACTAACTAACTCTGACTAACTTTAACTCTGACTAACTCTAACTCTGAATAACTCTAACTCTGAATAACTTTAACTCTGACTAACTTTAACTCTAACTAACTCTAATACTAACTCTAACTCTGACTAACTTTAACTCTGACTAACTTGAACTCTAACTTTCCCGTTGAAAGTTTAAACTTTAATGTTCCTTTCTAACGAATCATTTTCTTCCTGAATGTGAAATTTTTATACCCCCCCCAAGACAAAAACAACAGAAAATCAAAATTTTAATTTTATCGTTGATGCGACATGAAAGCGGAAACCAGCTGAAACCCCCCCCTCCAGTTGTGGAATGTCAGAGCAGCAGCGAACGCACCGCGAACCAAAACTTTTCCTGGTCGTTGGTCTTTGTTTGGATTTGGAGGTGAGGAAGAGGAGGAGGAAGAGGAGGAGGAAGAGGAGGAGGAAGAGGAGGAGGAAGAGGAGGAGGAAGAGGAAGGGTGTGACGACACTGGAGAGGCAGATATTCTAACCAGACGAGGACGGTGGGGGGGGGGGGGGGGGGGGCGACATGCAGATTGGCTCCTCTCCCCCTCTGAGTGATTTAAATATTGACCCGGGGTTATTACCAGCTCTTTAAATCAAATTACGGCGTTGGACTCCTGCCTGATAGCCGATGAGCCAATCAGACGGCGGCGCCGCTCCTGCAGCTCCTCCACGCAGCACTTTACATAAATTAAGATTAAAGTTGGAAGTTTAGGGAGTTGGTTTAGCCGCGCCGCGACTCCATCAAGATCGTTTGCGCTGGAAAAAAAACGGCGTGTTGGTGTTAATCCGCGGTTTAAGATTCGCAAAGCTGCGTTTCCAGGTCATTTTGAAAGTGATAAATGTGTCGCCGGGGGCGATGTGTGAGCGTACCGGAGCAGGAAGTGGGACTCCAGCGAAGTTTGTCTGCGTGGAACTTTAGGAGGTGTTTGAGATGGAGACGGAACGCCGCTATCAGAGCCCGAAGAGGCATTTCCGCGGCGTCGGTGTCCCGTTTGGGAAAACTTCCCCAAGTTGTTGCCTGGTTTGAGGTTCCAAAAGGTTCTAGGATGGAGGAACGTTCCTATTGGTCCAAAAATGTGGAGGATTTGGACAAAAAACACAAATTTAGTCAAAAGTCGAAGTTAAAGTCAGTTTTATTGTCAAGTGTACCATATATGGACAACCTACAGCACAGATGAAATTAGAGTCCTCTCTGACCCACGGTAAACAGGCAGAACAACAGGCAGTACAACAGGTAGTAGAATATAGGCAGTAAAACACAGGCAGAAAAACAGGCAGTACAACAGGCAGTACAACAAGCAGTAGAATATAGGCAGTAAAACACAGGCAGAACAACAGGCAGAACAACAGGCAGTACAACAGGTAGTAGAATATAGGCAGTAAAACACAGGCAGAACAACAGGCAGTACAACACGCAGTACAACAAGCAGTAGAATATAGGCAGTAAAACACAGGCAGAACAACAGGCAGAACAACAGGCAGTACAACAGGTAGTAGAATATAGGCAGTAAAACACAGGCAGAACAACAGGCAGTACAACACGCAGTACAACAAGCAGTAGAATATAGGCAGTACAACAGGCAGAACAACAGGCAGTACAACAGGTAGTAGAATATAGGCAGTAAAACACAGGCAGAAGAACAGGCAGTACAACAGGCAGTACAACAAGCAGTAGAATATAGGCAGTACAACAGGCAGTACAACAGGCAGTAGAATATAGGCAGTAAAACACAGGCAGAACAACAGGCAGAACAACAGGCAGTACAACAGGTAGTAGAATATAGGCAGGAAAACACAGGCAGAACAACAGGCAGTACAACAGGTAGTAGAATATAGGCAGGAAAACACAGGCAGAACAACAGGCAGTACAACAGGCAGTACAACAAGCAGTAGAATATAGGCAGTACAACAGGCAGAACAACAGGCAGTACAACAGGTAGTAGAATATAGGCAGTAAAACACAGGCAGAACAACAGGCAATACAACAGGCAGTACAACAAGCAGTAAAATATAGGCAGTACAACAGGCAGTACAACAGGCAGTAGAATATAGGCAGTAAAACACAGGCAGAACAACAGGCAGTACAACAGGCAGTACAACAA
>CM023621.1:19892237-19899737 GCA_013358685.1 Antennarius maculatus | reverse complement strand
GCGTCCGTCTGCGTCCGTCTGCGTCCGTCTGCATCCGTCTGCGTCCTTCTGCATCCGTCTGCATCCGTCTGCGTCTGTCTGCATCCGTCTGCGTCCGTCTACGTCCGTCTCCGTCCGTCTGCGTCCGTCTACGTCCATCTGCGTCCGTCTGCGTCCGTCTGCATCCGTCTGCGTCCGTCTACATCCGTCTGCGTCCATCTGCGTCCGTCTGCGTCCGTCTGCATCCGTCTGCGTCCATCTGCATCCGTCTGCATCCATCAGGGGCGCGTTCTGATTTAACTTCATTAAGCTGCGGGGATATTTCCCATGAGCCTCTCTGTTTGGTGTTTGTTCAGATCGTCGGTGTCGTATTCAGAAGAATCGCTGTCGGATTCTCCAACGATGGAATCCATCCTCCATCCGTCCGTCGCTTCATCCTCTTTTTTGTTTTTTTTTAAAATCGTGACGTCTTCATCTTTGCCGCGTCACCGGACTGCGTTCGGAATCGTCCGATGAAATTCACTCCACCCTTGAGGATGGATTCCGCCCCCCCTCCCTCGGGCGTTGTTACGTCGGATCCTGCCGATCGGATGCGTTTCCATCCCGACTAACAAGGCCGTAAAAATAAAACCATCGGAATCCGTTCGTAGCTTAGCGACGAGCTAATTCTGGCCTGTTTAGTTTATTTATTTTTTTGACTCCCCACTGGGAGTGTGTTATTGTCGCCGTGGCAACCATAACAACCCAGTTGCACACGGCCCCGGGGGGGGCGATAGTGGCGGCAGATGCCGGCGGTCATAAAGCATCCGCGGATCACATTCATTTCGTTTTGGCGTTTTATTCTTGATTTTATTCCTGATTTTATTCCTGATTTTATTCCTGATTTTATTCCTGATTTTATTCCTGATTTTAATTCGATTTCATTACTGATTTTATTCCTGATTTTAACTCCTGATTTTATTCCTGATTTTATTCCAGATTTTATTCCTGATTTTATTCCAGATTTTATTCCAGATTTTAATTCCTGATTTTATTCCGGATTTTTCTGCGACATTCCCGTCGTCTCTTTGTTCCCGTTTCTTCCAGAAAAGCCTCGACTGGAATAGTCTTCACGTGGCCCCGCCCCCTCTGCTCCTCCATCTTCACGTGGCCCCGCCCCTCTGCTCCTCCATCTTCACGTGGCCCCGCCCCCTCTGCTCCTCCATCTTCACGTGGCCCCGCCCCTCTGCTCCTCCATCTTCACGTGGCCCCGCCCCCTCCGTATCAGTCGCCACCGTGTTGATTTATGATCTTTGATATTGAAAATAACCAGAATGGTGTCCTTGAGCCGAGCGAGAAACCCCCCCCGGCAGGAGGAGTGGATGGCGGAGGAGGCGGAGGATGGGGGGTGGGGGGGTAGGACCAGTCGGAGAAGTTGGATGCTGACAGGAAGCTGCTCTCCGCTCCAGACAGTCTCCATCCAATTACGTCTAATAGAGGATAATTATGCGGAATGGACCTTAATTACCCGTAATAGACCCCAAAATCTGCCCCCCCCGTCCACCCCCACCCCCCAGAATCAACGCCACGTCTCGTCTCCGTGTTTCGGAGCCCACGCTGCGATCAGGCCTTTGAATCGAGCCCAGATAATCTGATCCTGAAGCAGCCGCTGCATTTTTAATGATCCTGTTTTTAAATTGACTTTAACAACAGGAAGTGTTTGAAAAAACTTTATTTATAACTCATTAAGAACGTCTGAACACCTGGTGATGATGCATTCACAGGCCACGCCTCTGGAGCGGCGTGACACCATCAATGGGCGGGGTTTAGCACACGTTACATCTAGTGTCAGAAGACTGATATCGATAAAGTTATTGGATTATTGTAACAGGTGGTTCAGATTGAGATGAGATTATCACGGATTAGAATGCAGTCAGCAGATTATCAGTGAATGCTGCAACAGGAGGAGCGCTTGATTCGTCCACCTCGTCCTCCAGCACACACACACACACACACACACACACACACACACACACACACACACACCAACATCCACACATCTGGACAAATAACACACTCCATCATCACCATCATCTGCCTCTGTCTCCTGCTGAGTGTGTGTGTGTGTGTGTGTGTGTGTGTGTGTGTGTGTGTGTGTGTGTGTGTGTGTGTGTGTTCCCTAGCATAGAGAGAAAATTCCTGTGAAGTTGTTTGTTAAATCATATTTGATTTCATGCATAATTAGCTCGGCCATCAGCCGCTGTCGGGGGTGCACGCCGGGTGTTTACACACACACACACACACACACACACACACACACACACACACACACACACACACACACTGGGGTTGTGAAGTATATTAACTGTGTAGAAGAAATCACCTTGCTAGTAACTAACGGTGTGTGTGTGTGTGTGTGTGTGTGTGTGTGTGTGTGTGTGTGTGTGTGTGTGTGTGTGTGAGCAGCCAGCAGGCAGCATCTAATTTTTTCCGTTAGAGCGAGGGGAGTCTTCTTTGCTTTCACTCGCAGTCGGATTAAAACTTTAATTACGTTTTAAAATGATATTTTAATTAAACGCTGAAGCCAAAATAATTCATCAAACATTCAAACTGAGGCGCGTCTTCCTGCTTCCTGCTTCCTACTTCCTGCTTCCTGCTTCCTACTTCCTGCTTCCTACTTCCTGCTTCCTGCTTCCTACTTCCTGCTTCAGCCGGCAGAAAATGAAGTCAGCGGGTTGAACATCGGTTTAACCCCTCCTCTCGACACGACGTCACATGATCACATGATCACATGATCACATGATTCACCGAGCGTCGCCGATTAGCAGTTTGCTAACTGATAATAAAGGAATTAATTTGGATCAACAAGATGTAGTTCCTGAAATCAGGATGTTTGCTAGAAGCTTAATGTAGTCCATCAAACTAGAATACAGAATATTTACATCCAATAATGAGACAGGAAATAGAACCCAAATTAATCAGCTAATCAATATTAATCCAATACAGCAGAACGAGATACGAGTTATTTGAGATACAAGTCGTGCATCAGGACACAACTGCTAGCTGGTGGATGGATACGACATCAGTGAGAATAGAGGGATGGAGGTGTGGATGGGGGGGTTGGATGGGGGGGGGGGATATAGGCAATCAATATTTCAGCGTTCTAATTAAAGCGTCTCTGTGGAATAAATCCATGTAATTATCAGTAAATGAAATAGAAGGTGACTCCGGCTGATGGATGGAGGGAGGATGGAGGGATGGAGGGAGGATGGATGGAGGGATGGAGGGAGGATGGAGGGAGGATGGAGGGAGGATGGAGGGAGGATGGAGGGATGGAGGGAGGATGGAGGGATGATGGAGGGAGGATGGAGGGATGGAGGGAGGATGGAGGGAGGATGGAGGGATGGAGGGAGGGATGGATGGAGGGAGGGAGGGATGGAGGGAGGGATGGAGGGAGGATGGAGGGAGGATGGAGGGATGGAGGGAGGATGGAGGGAGGATGGAGGGAGGGAGGGAGGGATGGATGGAGGGAGGGAGGGATGGAGGGAGGGATGGAGGGATGGAGGGAGGATGGAGGGATGGAGGGAGGGATGGATGGAGGGAGGGAGGGATGGAGGGAGGGATGGAGGGATGGAGGGAGGATGGAGGGAGGATGGAGGGATGGAGGGAGGATGGAGGGAGGATGGAGGGAGGATGGAGGGATGGAGGGAGGATGGAGGGAGGATGGAGGGATGGAGGGAGGGATGGATGGAGGGAGGGAGGGATGGAGGGAGGGATGGAGGGATGGAGGGAGGATGGATGGAGGATGGATGGAGGATGGATGGATGATGGATGGATGATGGAGGGAGGATGGAGGGATGATGGATGATGGATGGATGGATGGATGGAGGATGGATTGATGATGGATGGAGGATGGATGGAGGATGGATGGAGGATGGATGGAGGATGGATGGAGGATGGATGGATGATGGATGGATGATGGATGGATGATGGATGGAGGATGGATGGAGGATGGATGGATGATGGATGGAGGATGGATGGATGATGGATGGATGGATGATGGATGGATGATGGATGGATGATGGATGGATGGATGATGGATGGAGGATGGATGGATGATGGATGGGCGATGGATGGATGATGGATGGAGGATGGATGGATGATGGATGGATGATGAATGGATGATGGATGGATGATGGATGGATGATGGATGGAGGATGGATGGATGATGGATGGAGGATGGATGGATGATGGATGGAGGATGGATGGAGGATGGATGGAGGATGGATGGATGATGGATGGAGGATGGATGGATGATGGATGGAGGATGGATGGAGGATGGATGGAGGATGGATGGAGGATGGATGGATGATGGATGGAGGATGGATGGATGATGGATGGATGATGGATGGAGGATGGATGGATGATGGATGGAGGATGGATGGAGGATGGATGGAGGGATGAAGGATGGAGGATGGATGGAGGATGGATGGATGATGGATGGAGGATGGATGGAGGATGGATGGAGGATGGATGGAGGAGAGAACAACAGGACCATGTCAGGTGGTGTCAGACTGAGGTCTTGGTGACCCGGTCCAGTTCTTTATTAACGTTTCTCCATCAGATCCTCACCTGAACTGAGAATCAAACGTTTGAGTCTTTATTATTTCGTGGCTCTAAATTCATTTGTCTTTATAAAACTCAGTTCTTCATTAAATTCTCCAAATTATTTTCATCACATGTTTAAAACTTTCTGGTTTTGGACGAAATGTCTTCACTTCTTTGACATTTAGCAACTTTTATAGAACTTTTTTTTTCACCAAAACTAAAAACAGTTAAATGTTCTTTACTGCAGAAAGAATTGAGGGAACATTCTGACAGTGGAGAGAAAGATAAATCTATAAAAAACACATAATGATATATCTAATAATATATAATAACATATCTAATGATATACAATAATACATATATAATATGTAATAATAATATGTATAATAATAAGATATGTCAAAACGTATATAATAACAAATGTTTTATGTACATATTATACTGATTATATATTATATATATATATATAAAAATACATTTAATATATTTTTATTATTTTATTCTATTGTTTTATCCTTAGATAATATATGTTGTGATACATATAATGTAATAATAATTTAAATAAATGTGAGATGAAGAATCTGTTGCAGAACTCGTGTAGAAACTTTGTCAACAACATTCCAATGGAGTGGTGTGTATTTTACTTCAAACACACAGACACACACACACACACACACACACACACACACACACACACACACACACTGCATTTACTTTATTGATTGTCATAATTTATTTATGCCTCATTCATTCATCTCTCCTCTTAAAAGCAGTTTGTGTGTGTGTGTGTGTGTCAAGTGTGTGTGTGTGTCGAGTGTGTGTCTGTGTGTCAGGTGTGTGTGATGTCTTCAGGTAAATAGAAACACGATAGAACGCAATAGAGTGAGCACAACCTTGAGTGTCATTCTGTGGCCGTGTGTGTGTGTGTGTGTGTGTGTGTGTGTGTGTGTGTGTGTGTGTGTGTGTGTGTGTGAGCACAGACTGGAGCGATCGTATTGATTTTTCAGGTGATGATCATCTTCTCTGCTCGCTCTCTCGGGCGTCTCGGCGTTTTGTCTTAATAGTGTTTTAGGTCTGCATCACTAGAGCATGCTGGGAGATCAGCTAATTTTCAGACGTGTCAGGGATCTCTGTGTGTGTGTGTGTGTGTGTGTGTGTGTGTGTGTGTGTGTGTGTGTATTTAAGATGCTAAACTGCTGCTGACTCACAAACTCAAAGGTCAACTGAGCTCTTTTTTTTTTTTTTTTACAATCGGTGAAGCTGAGGTTTCTAAACTTTGCAGTCGCCTCATGCTAGAAGCTAACCGCTAACTCTAACACACCGATGTGTGTGTGCTGCCCACTGGAGGCTGTTGGTTCCATTCCTATAGTAAGAAGATTCCGTTGCTATGGGTAACAAACGTTGTTGAGGGGCAGCGTAGTGCTGCGGCTAACAGAGATAGCGACAGGCAACGGCTTAGCGAGCATCTGTGACGGTTAAACTAACTAGACTCTAAACTAACCAGGTTTGGAACTAGGTAGGTTTTGAATTATTATTTAACATAAACAGGATATTTATATTATTATTTCGTTATTATTTAACATATATAGTGTATTTGTATTATGATTTAATTATTATTGAACATAAACAGGATATTTATATTATTATTTCATTATTATTTAACATATATAGTGTATTTGTATTATTATTTAATTATTATTTAACATAAATAGTGTATTTGTATTATTATTTGTTATTATTATTTATTTATTAATAGTATTTATTATTATTTAACATAAAACAGTGTATTTATATTATTATTTAATTATTATTTAACATAAATAGTGTATTTGTATTATTATTTGTTATTATTATTTATTTATTAATAGTATTATTATTTAACATAAACAGGATATTTATATTATTATTTAATTATTATTTAACATAAATAGTGTATTTGTATTATTATTTGTTATTATTATTTATTTATTATTAGTATTATTATTTAACATAAAACAGTGTATTTATATTATTATTTAATTATTATTTATATTTATGTTTACTTTTACACCAGTCCTGCTTTATGTGCTTTCAATTGCCCCTTGGGGACTAATAAAGTTTTTTAATTGAATTGATTGACCAATCGGACGCTTGCCACGCCCGATAAGCCGCCGTGGTTAAAGTGGAACACGTCAAACTTTAAGCGACTCGTTTCCTGATAAATAAGTTGTGTGATTTTAAATCCTGCGTTCAGGAGTCAGAATATAATTTAATCTGACGACTGAACAACGGCTGGAAGCTCTTTATCCCCGATCAATCATGTCGGACACGTTCCCGATCGGCTCGTCCCGCGTTCCGAGTCTGAGACGGAGACGCGGAGCGGCGGCGCCCGGCGCTGGGGGCAGGTGTTACCGCAGCGCCTCTTATTACAGCTAATTAACATTAGCCACTATGCTAATTAACATGCAAACTAATTAGAAAATAATTAACCGATGTGAAAAAAGCCCAATCAGCAGCAGAGACGAGTCACAGACAGAACGGAGGGACGCGACGGAGGGGAAGCAGAGGATTGTGGGAGTTAAGTGATTTTAATTAGGAACAGAAAAGTTACAGGAAGCAGGAAATGAAGTCAGAGAAAAGGACCGTCCAGACGGTCCAAACAGGAAGTCCACTAGTTTAACTAGTCCAACTAGTCCAACTAGTTTAACTAGTCCAACTAGTCCAACTAGTTTAACTAGTCCAACTAGTCTAACTAGAGGTTAGAGGTCAGCAGGAGGAGCTGGATGGTTTGGTTTATTTTAGGTCCATATGAAAGTCACAGAAACATCTGGCTAGCCTGCAGACAAAACACACACACACACACACACACACACACACACACACACACACACACACACACACACACACACACACACACACACACACACGTACAATACATTTTTGTTCGGAGCTGCC
>CM023621.1:19884737-19889737 GCA_013358685.1 Antennarius maculatus | reverse complement strand
ACCCGATGGGTCGGTTCTGTTCACACACACACACACACACACACACACACACACACACACACACACACACACACACACACAGGTGCACGTGTGTGTCCGCTGTGGACATTCACGACCCATCAGAAACACACACACGACCCAGAATGCACTGCGAGGAGGATGCTGTCAGGCGCCTGACGCTCTCTGCCCTGCTCTCTGTCTTGCAGGCTGAGCCGACGCCCGGTCGTCATGATGCCCAGCGGGCGGCGCTGGAGCAGATGGTCGTCAAGCTGAGCAGCCTGCAGTACCCGCCCCCCGCCGGCAGGGGAACCTGCAGCCAGCCGGTCAGGAGCAACAGGTGAGCACACACCTGAGGGCGGGGGGTGGAGACACAGGGGGCGGAGTTAAAACTCCCTGCCGTTCTGTGTGAAAAGTTCTGAAGGTGGAGTCTGTGTAGCTCATCCTTCAAGCCGCAGCGAACGATTGGCTGAAGGTCGCCGGTGTCATCAGTCAGGGGGGCGGAGTCACAATCAGCATCGCACCTGTGCTGCATGTTTGAGTCCCAAAAGACAAGATACGACCTCCAGACGACTGTTCACACACACACACACACACACACACACACACACACACACACACACACACACACACACACACACACACACACAGCGGAAAGCCTAATTTGTGAGTGTATTATAATGTTTTAATTTACATATGATGCGTTGGACATTTATTGGTTATTCATTATTAGCTGCTGCTGTGGTGTGTGTGTGTGTGTGTGTGTGTGTGTGTGTGTGTGTGTGTGTGTGTGTGTGTGTGTGTGTGTGTGTGTGGTATTAATTGGACGTGTTTCCACGGCTGTGATTTGTGGTTTTGGTTCAGTTGGAATGAAAATGAAGGTCAGACTGAATTATTTACTGATCTCACACAAAAGAACTGGTTTCTAACAGACGGACAGAAGTTTAATTCACGTAAGAAATAAAAACAACTTCATCGTTTCGCTCCTTTATTAATTGAAATATAAAATTAATCAAATTAATGGATTCTTCATATTTTCTGTCTGTAATTGAGAAAAACAGCAAAGGATGACTTTTGAATCATTTTTTAAATTAAAAATAATCAAGTTTTTATAGTATTTTCCGCACTATAAGGCTCACTGGATTATAAGGCTCACTGGATTATAAGGCTCACTGGATTATAAAACTCACTGGATTATAAAGCTCACTGGATTATAAGGTGCATTGTTGGTTTTTGAGAAAATTGAAGCTTAAAGGTGCGCCCTATAGTGCGGAAATACTGTAATTTCCTTTAAATTGTTAAATAAAAAAAGTAAAACAAATATTATAAAGCAATTATTATATATTATTATTATATATTATTTTCATTATTAGTATTATATTATGATACTATATATTATTATATATTATTATACAACAAATATTTTTTGTCATATTTAATTTTTGTCTAATTGACGACAGAAGAACTTCAATATGAATTCATTCGATCGATTCTTCGGACGTTTTTTTGGATGCTAACGTCGCTAACGTTGCTGCTGCTCGCCGACAGTTTGGCTTTTAATCAAAGACAAATCCGTCATAATTAGGGGATGAAGGGATGAAGGGACGGATGACGGAGTGAGAGAGCGACGGCAGGAGGTGCTGCCGTCCCGGCGGCGGCGGCGGATGAATCCATTAGACGAGATGAGTGTCACCGAATCACCTCATAAATCCAGCGGCGGCTCTGACTGAAAGGTGATGGCTGCCAATATGACTCATTCAACCTTTCAATCTATCATTTATCCCCGTCTCCTCCTCTTCCTCCCTCCATCTCCTTCCTCCATCCTCGCCATCTTCGTCCTCGTCTTATCCGTCTCCTCCTCCGTCTCCTCGCGCCGGATGATGGATGGTCGACTGTAGTTACAGCCGCTATCGTTGTTGCAGCAGGAGGAGAGAGGATGAGGAGGGAGGAAGACGCAAAGTGGAGGATGATGAAACATCCGTCGTGTTAGCGCAGCGGATCTACATTTATCAGAGGAACGCTCAGGAACCTGCTCCCAAAAAACACAACGAGGAAATGATGGAAGGCCTGAAAACCACCAGTTTAACCCAACGCTGTAAACTTCAGTTTAACCAAAGAAAGTAGTTCCTCCAGGTACGAGCTGACCTAATTTTTTAATTTTTTAATCAATTAAATTAATTTTTTTAATTTAATTTAATGTCATTTAACTTTTAATTGAATTTTATACACTGTTATAATCCCCGAAGGGAAATTAAGAACGCACGTACGTATGAGTTATGTAAGATACGAGTCTTGGCGGATGGATACAACATCAGTGAGACCGGATCTCGTTCTTTACCACGGGTCTAACTGGTTCTAACTCATTCTAACTAACTGGTTCAAACTGGTTCTGACTGGTTCTAACTCATTCTAACCGGTTCTAACTGGTTTCTAATTAATTTCCCTAATGGAACCTCCTTAAGGGATAAATAAAGTTATACTCTACTCTAACTGGTTCTAACTGGTTCTGCTGGTTCTGACTGGTTCTAACTGGTTCTAACTGGTTCTGCTGGTTCTGACTGGTTCTAACTGGTTCTTACTGGTTCTGACTGGTTCTAACTGGTTCTAACTGGTTCTGACTGGTTCTAACTGGTTCTTACTGGTTCTAACTGGTTCTGACTGGTTCTAACTGGTTCTTACTGGTTCTGACTGGTTCTAACTGGTTCTGACTGGTTCTAACTGGTTCTTACTGGTTCTGACTGGTTCTAACTGGTTCTGACTGGTTCTAACTGGTTCTTACTGGTTCTGACTGGTTCTAGCTGGTTCTAACTGGTTCTGCTGGTTCTAACTGGTTCTGACTGGTTCTAACTGGTTCTTACTGGTTCTAGCTGGTTCTAACTGGTTCTGACTGGTTCTGACTGGTTCTAACTGGTTCTGACTGGTTCTGACTGGTTCTAGCTGGTTCTAACTGGTTCTGACTGGTTCTAGCTGGTTTTAACTGGTTCTGACTGGTTCTGACTGGTTCTAGCTGGTTCTAACTGGTTCTGACTGGTTCTAGCTGGTTTTAACTGGTTCTGACTGGTTCTGACTGGTTCTGACTGGTTCTAACAGGTTCCAGCTCCTGGTGACCTGATGAAAACAGACGATTCTGGGCGGCTCTAAACACACACGCTGACAACGCGACTCCACC
This sequence comes from Antennarius maculatus, assembly GCA_013358685.1. Classification (NCBI taxonomy): domain Eukaryota; kingdom Metazoa; phylum Chordata; class Actinopteri; order Lophiiformes; family Antennariidae; genus Antennarius; species Antennarius maculatus. The sequence continues at coordinate 19,886,571 of CM023621.1, read as the reverse complement.
CCGGCATTAATCGCGTTAGCCGCCGCTAATCGTCCGTCTGCTTCAGGAGAACGCGGCGTTCATCCGTCAGCGGTCCCACAGATCCACGCGGAACTCCGTTCCGTCGTCGCCACGCCGACAGGAATGATAAGGAGTTGCGGATGAATAATAGATTCCCATAATTCCCATTTCCTCCAGTGAGCACATGTCACAATGCTTCTGCGTGACACGCCCACGTTCCTCCGTTAGCGCCGCGTGACGAACGAGCGATGCTGACACTTCAAACGCCACGGAAACCGTCCCGGAGTGGAACGCAGCCCTGCAGCGCCACCTTGTCACTCCTGCCTCCCCGATTCGTCTGATTCGTCGTCTGCCGACACCCCGGAGATCCGCTTACACAAGGTGTTTAGTTAGCATTAGCGCGGGAACACGACAGGAAGGCGGGAGAGGAGGAGCGGGAGCGAGGGAACAACCACAAACGACAAGAGGAAACAATCTGTGCGAGCGTCGAATCCGTTTCATCTGCGCCAGGCGGTAAAAGGCCGCCGCGCTCGCTGCATAATGAGGAGCGACGCCTCCGGGGGCGGCGGCGGCGGGAAGCGCTGCACCGCGCCTTTCTTCTGTTTGGCTTTTATTGTATTGAGATCGAGTCGCGAAGCTGAAATAGATGAAGAAGAGGAAGAAGTCGGAGAGTTCGGGGCGTCTTCACGTGTGTTTGTAAATCCTGAATGTGCGCTAATAATGAAGCTAACCGCTAACGCCGACCGTTTCCCGCAATGAAGACGAGATCTATTTATTTATTGTGTTGTATAAATATAAATAAAGATTCTGATTGGAAGAGGATTCAGGAAGTTCTTGGAAAACAATTCAGTAAAACTAGATTTTAAGAAAAAATTCAATTTTTAAAAATTTTTTGATCTTTTTTTTTTTTTTTTGTGAAGTGAGGACTTTTATTTTGAAAGTTGACGTTTTGTTTTGGAGTCTATGAATATATTAAAACGTCTCTTTTCATGTCTGATCTTGTTTCTGTAATTTCATTCATAGTTTCTCCCCCCGTCTCAAACGTTTGTGTGTTTTGGCGTGCCGTGTTGCATTGTGGGTAACTGTACACCTATATGTGATTATAAGAGATGCGTTTGGGTTGTTTCGTTTATTCCAGTCATTGTCGTGTGTGTGTGTCTGTATGGTGTGTGTGTGTGTGTGTGTCTGTATGGTGTGTGTGTGTGTGTGTGATGCTGTGTGTTTGCGTTGTCGTGGAAACGCTATAGGCCTGACAGAGCTGTCAAACTGTCGTTGTCGGAGACCCGAGAATTCCAAACAATTTCACCGCTAATATTGAGAAACACGTCCCCCCCCCCCACCCCCAAAGAGGACAGAAACCACTGAATATATAAATAATAAACACACACACACACACACACACACACACACACACACACACACACACACACACACACACCTTAACAAAACGGCTGACAGTAATGTGTGTGTTTGAGCAATCGGCCGCCGTCCCAGCAGCATAAATATTTGATGTGATGCTGTGTTGAGGATGAAGTGGCGAGAAGACAAGAAGGAGGAGGGGGGGGGCAGGAAGGGGAAGGGGGGGGGGGGGGGCAGAAAGATGGGGCGGGGGGGCGGGGGAGGGAAACCGTTGTTCGAAAGAGGAAGAGGAAGGAAGACGGACGGAATGTGGAAGGAAACCCGAAAGAGAGGAGAAGTGATGGTTCCTCTGACTGACACCAGTTGGCTGCCCCCTGCAGGCTGGGAGGAGGTACTGCCCCCCTGGGAGGAGGCACTGCCCCCTGCGGCCGACTGACGGAGTAAGGCCCTCAGGGCCGCGGAAGGACTGGGAGGA
>CM023621.1:19876664-19884637 GCA_013358685.1 Antennarius maculatus | reverse complement strand
TCTCTCTCTCTCTCTCTCTCTCTAGAGACTCCCCCTCTTCTTCCCAGGAGGACTGTCTAAAAAGAAAGAAACCTCACACACATACACCTGAGTGTGTGTGTGTCTGTGTGTGTGTGTGTGTGTGTGTGTGTGTGTGTCTGTGTGTGTGTGTGTGTGTGTGTGTGTGTGTGTGTGCGCACGGGGAGATCTCATAAAGAAATAAAAGTAGAGTTTGACGAGCTCGGAGTCAATGTCGGTCCAAGGTCGGCTGTAAACATGTTTGTCGAGTCTTCGCTCCAAACAACAAGCGAACGACGACCCGTCTCCACGGAGACGAGCGCCGGCGTCGAGGTTTAAAACTTTTTTTTTTTTTTTTTAAACTCTAAACTTTAAAGTTTGTTATTCTGGAATTAGAAAATGACATAATTGGATTTTTGTTCGTTAATCCAAGAACGACTCGTAGCTGTTAGCTTTAAGGTTAGCTTTAACGGTAGCTTTAACATTAGGTTTAACATTAGGTTTAATGTTAGCTTTAACATCTTTAACATTAGGTTTAACATTAGCTTTAACATTAGGTCTAATGTTAGCTTTAACTGTAGCTTTGACGTTAGGTTTAACATTAGCCTTAACGTTAGCTGTAACGGTAGCTTTAACACTAGGTTTAACATTAGGTTTAATGTTAGGTTTAACATTAGGTTTAATGTTAGCTTTAACATTAGGTCTAACGTTAGCTTTAACGTTAGCTTTAACATTAGGTTTAACATTAGGTCTAACGTTAGCTTTAACATTAGGTCTAACGTTAGCTTTAACGGTAGCTTTAACGTTAGGTTTAACATTAGGTTTAACGTTAGGTTTAACATTAGGTCTAATGTTAGCTTTAACGGTAGCTTTAACGTTAGGTTTAACATTAGGTTTAATGTTAGCTTTAACGGTAGCTTTAACGTTAGGTTTAACATTAGGTCTAACGTTAGCTTTAACGGTAGCTTTAACGTTAGGTTTAACATTAGGTTTAACGTTAGGTTTAACATTAGGTCTAAAGTTAGCTTTAACGGTAGCTTTAACGTTAGGTTTAACATTAGGTTTAACGTTAGGTTTAACATTAGGTCTAACGTTAGCTTTAACGGTAGCTTTGACATTATGTTTAACATTAGCTTCAACATTAGGTTTAATGTTAGCTGTAACGTTAGCATCCGTTTGCAGACATCAATGCAAAAAATCAACAACAAACAACAACGGATTTTTTGGCGGACGGATGAAACGCTTCTGAAGCTCCGTTGACCTTGGGTGACCTTTAGCGCCGCGTTGTCGCTTCACATGCTAACACCTTTGATTTGCGTCGACAGCCATTTTGCGTCGTGTCAAGAGGACAACACGCCATACCGCTACACAATTCATGTGTGTGTCGCATGATCTATGTGTGCTTGTGTGTTTAAACGTGTGTGTGTGTGTGTGTGTGTGTGTGCTCCATTCATCACCCGGCTCTCCGTTTGACCTTGGCACCTCCTTCATTACAATAAGATGGACGGTCCACCGGACGCGTCCCGCTAGCCGCGCTATTACACGTCTGTCAATGCGTGAGGAGGAGGAGGGAGGCGAGGGGGCGGCGGCCAATAGGAGGACGGATCAACAACAACAAGCGTTTATTTTGTTGTTTTTCCTGATTGTTTATATTTATTCCTTTGATGTGAGACGTTTCCTCTTCGCCGCCGCTCCGGTTTTCTAAATTCATCAACATCACCGATTCTCGACTCTCAGCAGAGTCATCGGCCACCGCCGCCAACAGCATCCTGACGCCAAGGTCATCTAAACTACGTGTCTCCATGGCAACAATGCGACCTTTATGTTTTTGGGTTGTCCCAGTCTAGAATGCGATGTTTGAAGATCGGCATCGGGAAAACGAGCATGTGATGACTGGACTGAGGGGGCGTGGCTTAGACCGCAACCAGAATGATAAAGAACGTGAATCCTCGTTTACGATGCGTCTGTCATCGTTTAAATAAAGATTAGATTTAAAAAAAAACAGAAAAAAGAAAACTGTTGTAAAATTTATAGAAACTGTTAATTTATTCTAGTGAATTTAATTTAATAACCAACAAACAGGATGACATGAATTAAAGCTGATTGCCCCCCCCCCCCCGTAAAAACACGTCTTTGTGTCCATCCAGACCTGTTTGGGTCCAGATGACCTCCTAAAGCACACACACACACACACACACACACACACACACACACACACACACACACACACACACACACAGCGACGCTCATGGATGATGGATGAATGATGGATGGATGTTTGGATGGATGATGGATGGATGGATGGATGGATGAATGATGGATGGATGGATGGATGGATGTTTGGATGGATGGATAGATAGATGGATGGATGGATGATGAATGGTTGGACGATGGATGGATGAATGATGGATGGATGGATGTTTGGATGGATGATGGATGGATGGATGGATGAATGATGGATGGATGGATGGATGGATGTTTGGATGGATGGATAGATAGATGGATGGATGGATGTTTGGATGGATGGATAGATAGATGGATGGATGGATGGATGATGAATGGTTGGATGAATAGATAGATGGACGGATGGGTGGATGGATGGATGGATGATGGATGGATGAATGATGGATGGATGGATGTTTGGATGGATGATAGATGGATGGATGGATGATGATGGATGGATGAATGATGGATGGATGGATGTTTGGATGGATGATGGATGGATGGATGGATGATGGATGGATGGACGATGGATGGATGAATGATGGATGGATGGATGTTTGGATGGATGATGGATGGATGGATGGATGATGATTGATGGATGGATGGATGGATGGATGGATGATGAATGGTTGGATGAATAGATAGATGGATGGATGGATGGATGGATGATGAATGGATGTATGTATGATGGATGGATGGATGATGAATGGATGTATGTATGGATGGATGGATGATGGATGGATGATGGATGGATGACGTCGAACCTTCTTGTCGTTTTTTCTCTTCTCTCTCTCTCGCCGTGAGAGATTTCCCAGGGTTCTTAGGGGGTCAGAGGTCGTCTGGCAGAGGCTGGGGCAGCATTCCAAACTGTTTGCTGCCAACACTCGCCTCTTTATCCGTCGCTTCTGTCTGAAGCAACAACAGTCAGATGATGGAGGAGCAATCTGATTGGTTCCCTGAGCTCAGGTGATGCTTTGCCCCGCCTACCGCTTCTCCCGTCGTTGTGTCGCCTCGTCTTCCTGTCCAGGTGGAAACATTTATTTTTAAAACAATAATAATAATGATACGAATAAATGAACTTTATTGATCCTATCAGGGAAATTATTCCATCAGTTTTTAGATTTAATTCATTTTAAAAGTTTCTTGTGAACGTTTTTGTCTTTTTTTTTTTTAGCAGTTTTTCAACTTTTTTGTTTTCTCTCCTTCTCAGTGGTAGAAATTTCACCCTTCTTGTTTTGTCCAGATGACCTCCTAAAGCACACACACACACACACACACACACACACACACACACACACACACACACACACACACACACACACACACACACTGAATGCTGAGCCGTCTTTACCGGCCAGTCAAACAGCTCATTCATCTGGTTTCCGTGGCGACAATTAAAACACGTTGCCAGCTCTTTTGTCGTTTTTTCCTCCGGGGGAGGGGTGGGGTGGGGGGGGTGGGGGGCGTTTCTCTGCTTCTGATTTGTTGAAAGAAAAACTTCCAGAAACTCTCAGACAAACAGACTCGGGTTCCGTCTAAACGCTGGAATGAACTCAAATAAAAAATCAGTTGTTTCTTTATGTTGTGATCGTTTAAAGTTAGATTTTATATTATAAATGTTAACAATAGCCGTTACCTGTTGCCATGGAAATAAAATAGGTCATAAATGTCTAAATAGATAAAAACATCACTTCAGTATTTGTGGACAATCACAGGAAATAATTTAGAATAAAGTCTGAGATCTTTTTCTGAACCAAAAACATTGATGAGAATGAGAAGAGTTCAAACGGTAACCATGGAAACACAGGTTGTGTTTAAAATTATACAAAAAAAAAAAATCCTTAAAACGTCGAACAGAATGATGCTAATGAAACTTCTGTTTGACCTTTAAATACAGACGTAGAATAATATAATAGTAACAGCAGAGGTGAAACGTAAAGATGTCCTTGAATGCATCATTTAGAAATAAAATTAAATATTCAGGAGTAATTATTCCAATTATCTTCACATTTCTTGCAGAGTGGAGCGAAATGAAATAAATGATCACAGCTTCGTGTTCGAAAATCCTCCTCAAAGACGCTAAAACGGGAGAAAGAAGGTTGTTGTCTTATTGTTGATGCTCTAGAAACAGAGACGCCGTTCCAACATCAGATTAACCAGCGGTACTCTCAGACAGGAAGTGGCCATATGGCATCATAAAACACAGGATGGAGAGGGGGATGATGGGAAAGGAGGACAAAAAAGGTAAACAGAAGAAAACAAACATTTAGACGATTTAAACGGAAAAAAAGACGGAGAGAGAAAACAGCCCGGAGAGGAACGAGGGAACAGACGGCGAGGAAAAAGAGAATATTAACATCGCTTTCTCCCCCCCCCTTCAACTTTTGTTACCGCGGCGACGGAATGGTTCCGTTACGCAGCCTCCGACAAACCCTCATTTGGAGGATAAGATGAATCTGCAAGAAGAAAAACCCGATGTTCAAAATGCATTAAATGTTTTTCATGTATGACTGCATTTTTGCTGACATTTCAGCTCCTCGCTCATTAATATGCGGACCAAATTAAACTTCTGATTGCTTGTTGATTTTCTCCCCCCCCCCACCTCCCCTTTTTTCCCTCTCATCTGTTTTGTCAAGCGTTCATCCCTCGCTCCTCTGTTTTCCAGAAGCTCTGACATTTCTGCGGCGCACACACACACACACACACACACACACACACACACACACACACACACACACACACACGTGATCACACATCGGTGACGTGAATTTAAATATATTTGTCTCGGATTTGTTGGAATTCACTGTGAATTTTTTTCCCTTCTCTCGTTTGTTTTTGCTAATTAAAAAGAGTTCGATCGCAAAAAAGACGAGTGGATTAAGAACGACCTTGAGGTCCAGATGCTGGTGGTGGCGGCGGCTGATGACTCTGCTGAGACGGATGAAATGATGAAGTTGTTGAATTTGTTGTTTTTTTTATAACAGCAGCAGGAACGAATTAACCCTTTAAAGCCAAGTCTATCATATTTGATGCTGTGGGCCTTTCTGGATTTTTATGAATTTGACATTTTTTCTAACTGCCAGAAAAATCTAATTTTTGGAAAACAAGGTATGAAAAATGTATCCAAAAAAAAGTATATATGTATATAAGAACTTTAATTTGTATATTTTTTGCTAACTTTTTCCAGGAAATTTTTAGTTTTAATTTTAATTTTAATTTTTTAATTTTAATTTTAAAAATTAAAATAAAAAATATACATATATACATATTTATTTTACTTTTTTTGATAATTTTTTCAGAAATTTCCATTAACACCTTTTTTTTCAAAAGTTAAATTTTTTTGACAGTTCATGGTTCAGGCTTTAAAGGGTTAACATACAGGAGCTTCCTATTTAAGCAGCTAAGCTAACATTGAAGCTAACAGCAGCAGGGTTGAACCGTTCATACGTTCTCCTGTATATCCTGACATACGGTACATGTAGACAAACATACATGCGTCATGTATGTAACCGTTTGATGGACTCGACATCAAAGCCTTTCTTGAGAGGAAAGCGGCTTCAGTGAAACGGCGTTTCCAACGGAGAAAATGAGCCGTTAGTCAGAATTAATGCGACCGATGCTTCATGATTTCTGTCTAGACGTTGAAATTGTGAAAGAGGAATTGTTTCCTGTTGTTTAAACTGGCTTTATTTGGTGTGGTTTCCATGGAAACATGTTTGAGGTGACGATGGAGGATGGTCGTGCTGAGGACGTCTCGCCAACACATTCTAGAAATTCACCAAATTTAACGCAGAATCAAACTAATAAACAGCTGTAACTGATTTGATATTAACATTTATCCAAATTTTTTTTAAATTTTCTTTTTTTTTTTCATTTTTTTTATTATTTTATTTATTTTTTTTTTTTTTTTTATCCTTTGAAACTTTCTGCACCAGTTTGGACCAGAATTCCCTTCAAGGTGACATCATCAATGTCAGCTGGACATTTACGACTAAATAACTTTTTTTTTAAACATTTCCATCTAAAAGTGATTTTTTTTTCAGGAGTTCAACTTTTTTGTTTCTTTTGTTTTCAGCCTGATGATGTTTTAAAAAACGCTCCAGTCGGCATCCTCTGAGCCAATCACACGATAGATGCTCTAAAACACTTCCTGTCTGAATGTTCCCTTTGATGCGTTCAGTTTTATTCTTTCTGTCCTCCCCACCTCATTTTTTACCCCCCCCCCCCCAGCAGGAGTCTCTTTGTCTCCTCCTCTTCCCCCCTCCATCCTCAGGCCTTCGTCTCTTCGTCCATCCTTGCATGAAGATTGACTCGAGGCATGAATACATCACAACTAGCCATCCATGCACCCCCCCAGACCCCCCCAGTCACCCCCCCCCCCCATCTGAACATCCCTCGCTCAGCACTTATCTTAAAGTTGGGATCTCATGCATTTTAATCTTGTCTGTTTCTCCTCGTTTCTTTGACTTTGGATCGACGACATCCTTCAAACAAACAACAACAAACCCCCCCATGAGCTCCCTCCCCCCTTTTTAAAATCAATATTAGCCATCAGCGAATAAATGCTATTATTTCCCGTGACGCTGACATATTTACCTTCAGCTCCTCTTCTCTCTCTTTTATTTTTTTTCTCCTGCTGTCGATCCCTCGTTCTCGCGGCGCCGCTATTAGCTAAGTGAAGGGGATGGATGGCGGTTAGCGCTGAGCGATAGCATCTCCATCACAACGGGCCACGGTGAAAAATGGCCGACGCCTCTCTGATGACAGCACAGCAAAAACACACACACACACACACACACACACACACACACACACACACACATGTCCTCTCACACACAAAGTCAGAGAAGAGACATTTAAATATTCAAATGGCGCCGAGCTGTAATGATGAACGACGAGGGAAAAGTAGAATCAAGTAGCTATCGATGCAGAAAATGAAAAGAGGAGGAGGAGAACGACAGGAGGAGGAGGGGGCGGGGCTAAATTAAGCCAAAAAAAATAAAACGACGGAGGAGTTATGCTAATAATGGAGCAGAGAGGAGAAAGAGCGGCGACGGATGAAGAGCGATGGAGAGGAAGAGGAGTTACAGTAAAGAAAAGGAAGAGGAAGTGAGACGAGGATGAAAGGAGGAGCGACAAAAGATGAAGGGAGTCAAAAGAAGGGAGGATGAGAGGAAGTAGGAAATAGGAAAGGAAGTAAGAGAGAGGAAGTAGGAGACAGGAGAACAAGTAGGAGAGAAGAAAGGAAGTAGGAGAGAAGAAAGGAAGTGGGAGAGAAGAAAGGAAGTGGGAGAGGAAACAAGTAGGAGAGAAGAAAGGAAGTAGGAGAGAAAAAAAGTAGGAGAGAAGAAAGGAAGTAGGAGAGAAGAAAGGAAGTGGGAGAGGAAACAAGTAGGAGAGAAGAAGGAAGTAGGAGAGAAGAAAGGAAGTGGGAGAGAAGAAAGGAAGTGGAGAGTGAAACAAGTAGGAGAGAAGAAAGGAAGTAGGAGAGAGAAGGAAAGGAGGAGAGAAGAAAGGACAGTAGGAGAGGAAACAAGTAGGAGAGAAGAAAGGAAGTAGGAGAGAAGAAAGGAAGGTGGGAGACGGAAACAAGTAGGAGAGAAGGAAAGGAAAGTGGGAGCAGAAGAACGAGAAGTTGGGAGCGGAAACAAGTAGGAGAGAGAAAGGAAGTAGTAGAGGAATAAAGCGAAGTGGGAGAGAAGTAAGGAATGTGAAGAGGAAACAAGTGAGGAGAGAAGAAAGGAAGTAGGAGA
>CM023621.1:19819164-19869164 GCA_013358685.1 Antennarius maculatus | reverse complement strand
AGGTGAATTTTTTGGGGGACGTGAGATTTGTTGAAAAATGGACACATTTAGATTCATTTTTATTGACCTTTTATTTACTGCTAAATATGCATATTTCAGTCTTTTTGTGAAATTTTAAAAAACATTTTAATTTACTGTAATTAAAATTACTTTTTATTTTCTCGTGATTTGTTTTTTCTGATCTACAAAAAGAAAAGCATTGAAAAGTTAATGTATAAAAAACATCTGTTCGTATATTAAGATAAACTTAAAAAAAAAAAAATAGAGCATATTGAATATATAATAATTTCCCTAAAGGTGTTAAAATAGTAAAATAAAAAAATAAAAAAATTAAGATTCTACAGTCCAGAAAAATAAGATGTTTTGTTTTTCTTCAATAAAAAACATTGTGATGAGGAAATATTTCTGATCAGATTGAATCGGTGCATCATTGTGTTTGTGATCACTGATATTGATATTGGTATCGATGACATCATCGCTCACACCTCGTTCCTGCTCGGCGACCCTCCGTAGACCCTCGTCTGGACCCCCTCCCACTGTCGTCTCCTCTGGACGTGGATATTTGCTGGCGTCGGACCGGACCGCTGACCTCGCCGGCGGGGGGCGGGGCCTTTATCAGTGTTGGGCGTGTTTGTGTGAAGTGAGGCCGTCTATCTCCGTCCCCCCATCTGGCGCCGCCGTCTCTCTGTGCTTCACTTATCTGCCCCCCCACCCCCGTTCCCGTCGGCCTATCGCTGCTCTTGCATCTCTCTCTTGTTATCCCTCCAGCTGCCCCCCCGCCCCCCCCCGCTGCTGACACCAGATGAAACTGTCGTCCCCCCACCAACGCCTCATCACGGCCCCCGCTGGCCCCGGTCTCTGCCCTCTGGGCATCATTTATAACACGTCCCGTCCCCCCAGTCATGTCTATTTCCATCCCGCCGCCCCCTGCTGTTTGTCAGACCCCCCCCCCCCTCCCACCTCGAGAATCTGGCCTTCTTCTGCGATTGGCCACCGATATGCCCCGCCCAGCTGCCGCCGCCCTGCGACGGGATCGGTGGACGCATCGACCGGTCAGGCCGGGGGGGCTCGTTTCTGTTCCATCACCCCTTCTTCACCGCATTTTTAGCTCCAGACCCGCTTGCACCCCCCCCCCATCATGAACCAGACTTCCTCTGTTCACCTGGCGTTTGGGAGGTGTTAACCCCGCCCTCCTCGACATCAGGAAGCAGCTTAACATACGTGTCAAAAAATAAAGACCCGGACGGCGACCGGGGGGGTCCAACACTCCGGGGCCCCCGGGGGTCTCAGGGGAGGGAAAAGCGTTCATTTGTGCCCTCAAGCCCCCCCGAGGGGCTTAATCCAGCCATGGCACGTGTGGCCGTCGTGGGTCGCCATGCCGACGGGACAAAACGCTGGCGGTGAACCCGGACGCAGCGCCAGGAGAGGTTTTAGGACCAGTTCTCAGTTTGGTTCAAAAATAAAAACTTTATTATCCTGTTAATCCAGAACACGACGCTTAGCATCCGTTAGCATGTGAGCGCTAATGCTAAAAGATGTTTGTGGGATAAAATAAATCAGGTCAACCTCAGCTTAGGCCCCAAACCTTAATTAATTCATACATTTTAATAATTTTTGGTTAATATGAATATATTTTAATCTGACAAATAATAACATTTTATTTTATAATATCCTATATATTTTTTATATATATATTTTAATATAATATAGAAAAATCGTCTCTGTCTCGTCTTCATCTCTCCTTCCTCATCGTGGGTCACGGGGGTTGCTACGGGCTAATAATATGATATTATATTTTATTCTGATTTATTGTACAGTAACGTTATGTTATGTGTTTTTAATGGTTTATTAGTGATTTTATCATTTTCATTTTATCAACTTGATTTTCATTTTTCGGTGTAATTTTCTTGTGGAACACAAACATAATTGAGAACGACGTGACTCCAAACGACGTTGGCCAAGGTTTACCTGTAGTAATGATGACATCACAGTCGCACACTTTGTAACCTCCCATCCCATAATAGACGGTCACAACCCCCCCCATCACAAACCCGTTGTTCCTCTGGCCGCTAATGGGAGGTGACAGAGATGCTCTATCGATACGAGGATTAAAGAAGCAGAGACTCCCCGCTGCGTGTGTGTGTGTGTGTGTGTGTGTGTGTGTGTGTGTGTGTTCCTTTTGATTATCCCTGGTGGTTGTAGTCGTGTTTTAAGTGCACGTCTGCGCTCGTCGGTGTTTTGAAGAGGTGTTTTCTCGTTAAGAGTCGCTCGTTAGGAGTTGAAGGCGAGGAAAACAGGTGAGGCGTCGCCACGGTAACGCCGCCAACAAAACACCATCAGACTTTCATCTTCACCTGAAGAAAACACTCCGGCTTCTTTCATCTGTTGTAGGAGTCGAAATAAGAGAGGGAATCAAAACAGAACAGAGACAGAAAGAGAAAAGAGAGATGGATCAAAGATGGATGGAGAGGAAGAGGAAGAGGAGAGGAAGAGGAGAGGAAGAGGAGAGGAAGAGGAAGAGGAGAGGAAGAGGAGAGGAAGAGGAGAGGAAGAGGAAGAGGAAGAGGAAGAGAGAAGAGGAAGAGGAGAGGAAGAGAAGAGGAAGAGGAGAGGAAGAGGAGAGGAAGAGGAGAGGAAGAGGAGAGGAAGAGGAAGAGGAAGAGGAAGAGGAAGAGGAAGAGGAGAGGAAGAGGAAGAGAGAGAGGAAGGAGAGAAGAGGAAGAGGAGAGGAAGAGGAAGAGGAAGAGGAGAGGAAGAGGAAGAGGAGAGGAAGCGGAAGAGGAAGAGGAGAGGAAGAGGAAGAGGAGAGGAAGAGGAGAGGAAGAGGAAGAGGAGAGAAGAGGAGAGGAAGAGGAAGAGGAGAGGAAGGGGAGAGGAAGAGGAAGAGGAAGAGGAAGAGGAAGAGGAAGAGGAAGAGAAGAGGAGAGGAAGAGGAAGAGGAAGAGGAAGAGGAAGAGGAAGAGAGAGGAAGAGGAAGAGGAAGGAAGAAGGAAGAAGATGACGAGGAAGAGGAAGAGCAGAGGACGAGAAGGGAAGAGAAGAGGGCAGAGACGAGGAAGAGACAGAAGAAGAGAAGAGGAAGAGGAAGAGAGAGGAAGAGGAGAGGACGAGAAGAGGAAGAGAAGAGGAAGAGGAGAGGAAGAGGAAGAGGTAAGAGAAGGATAGGAAGAGAAGAGGAAGAGAAGAGGGAAGAAGAGAGAAAGGAAGAGAGAGGAAGAGAACGAGTAAGAGGAAGAGGAAGAGACAGAGGAAGAGTGAAGAGGAATGAAGAAGAGAGAAGGAAGGAAGAGAGAAGAGGAAGCAGAAGAGGAAGAGAAGAGGAAGAGAGAGGAAGAGAGGAAGAGAATGAGAAGAGGAAGAGGAGAGGAGAGGAAGAGGAAGAAGGAAGAGAAGGAGGGAAGGAGAAGAGGAAGAGAAGAGGAAGAGAAGAGGAAGAGAAGCAGCAAGAGAAGAGGAAGAGAAGAGAAGAGGAAGAGGAAGAGGAGAGGAAGAGGAGAGGAAGAGGAGAGGAAGAGGAGAGGAAGAGGAGAGGAAGAGGAAGAGGAGAGGAAGAGGAGAGGAAGAGGAGAGGAAGAGGAGAGGAAGAGGAGAGGAAGAGGAGAAGAAGAGGAAGAGGAAGAGGAGAGGAAGAGGAAGAGGAAGAGGAGAGGAAGAGGAAGAGGAGAGGAAGAGGAAGAGGAAGAGGAGAGGAAGAGGAGAGGAAGAGGAAGAGGAAGAGGAAGAGGAGAGGAAGAGGAAGAGGAGAGGAAGAGGAGAGGAAGAGGAGAGGAAGAGGAGAGGAAGAGGAGAAGAAGAGGAAGAGGAGAGGAAGAGGAGAGGAAGAGGAGAGGAAGAGGAGAGGAAGAGGAGAGGAAGAGGAGAGGAAGAGGAAGAGGAAGAGGAGAGGAAGAGAAGAAGAAGAGGAAGAGGAGAGGAAGAGGAAGAGGAGAGGAAGAGGAAGAGGAGAGGAAGAGGAGAGGAAGAGGAAGAGGAGAGGAAGAGGAAGAGGAAGAGGAGAGGAGAGGAAGAGGAGAGGAGAGGAAGAGGAGAGGAAGAGGAGAGAAAGAGGAAGAGGAAGAGGAAGAGGAGAGGAAGAGGAGAGGAAGAGGAAGAGGAGAGGAAGAGGAGAGGAAGAGGAGAGGAAGAGGAGAGGAAGAGGAGAGGAAGAGAAGAGGAAGAGGAGAGGAAGAGGAAGAGGAGAGGAAGAGGAGAGGAAGAGGAGAGGAAGATGAGAGGAGAGGAAGAGGAGAGGAAGAGGAGAGGAAGAGGAGAGGAAGAGGAGAGGAAGAGGAGAGGAAGAGGAAGAGGAGAGGAAGAGGAAGAGGAAGAGGAGAGGAAGAGGAAGAGGAAGAGGAAGAGGAGAGGAAGAGGAGAGGAAGAGGAAGAGGAGAGGAAGAGGAGAGGAAGAGGAGAGGAAGAGGAGAGGAAGAGGAGAGGAAGAGGAGAGGAAGAGGAGAGGTCACTTAGGATGCATGAAGAACGATGGGAATAAAGAAGGAAACTTTTTGAAGGGTAGACTTTAGGGACGACAGAGATCCCGTGAAGTGAGTCGAGGAAAGAAGGGAATGAAGAGACGGAGGTGAAGAGACGAATCAGCAGCGAGACGCCGACAGACGGACGCAGATTGGGTTTTATTGATGGCGGCGTTTTAACCCGCCATCAGCGGCGCGTTCGCTCTGCTCCGCATTAGCGCCAACGGTAAAATGCTTTTTACTCCGGCGCTGCATACATCCTGCGTTTGTTTACCGCCGCCGAATGTTTGAAGAGTCCAGCTTTCATCGCTAAAACGCCGCGCGCGTGCGAAACCACGTCGGCTAGTCATTTAGGACTTGTCATGTGACGGCGGCGGAGCTTTTCTTTTGGGGGGGTCCATAGTGAATACTCTAAAAGTTAATATATTTACGTAAAACTATCAGAACACCTCAGGGGTCGAGGGCCGAATGACGAGGACGCTGCATAGACACCTATCTAGCTCCACACAGAGGTCCCTCTTAGCCAATGGGATGCCAGGACGCTAGGTAATAGCCAATGGCAGAGCAGCTATGAGAATGTTGCGTTCAGGAACCTGTGGGAGCTGTGAGTATCAGCCCATACTGTATTTTTACCTTTTGTAACTAGAAATTTCTTTTGTAACTAGAGGCGATATTTTCCTGTTGAGGCGTTTTGTAAGTAGAAAATGTCGTAAGTAGAGACGTTCATAAGTAGAGGAACCACTGTATAACACGTAAAAATTGCGATGCACATGGCGGTTCATGCTGCTAGCTGCTGCTAGCTGCTGCTAGCTGCTGCTGAAATGACCTTCAATGAATGGTTAGACTTTTTCATCATCAATCCAAGTGATGGTTTCCGTGGTTACGGTTCAACCCGTCACCCCTTGCGACACATCTTCAGCGTCCACTCGTCTGTAGGGATGGAGGTGCTCACGTCCAGGTAGTCCGGTTACGTTTCGCTTGCGAAAAACTTTGATTACGGCGAGGAACGCATCATTTTTCCAGAGGTCGAGGTCACAGGAGACATTTTTTTTTTTTTTTTAGAAGAAACGAGGGAATGAAGAAGGAACTCGGAGAACGAGGAGCGATGGAACGAATCCAGACAAGTGTAAGGAGAGAAGAGACGGGTAGACGAGTGTGCGAGCCTCAAAGTTTGGTTAGCTGTAGGCGCTATTAGCGTCGGCGGAAGGGGAATGTGTGTGTGGGAACAAATTGTCAGCAGGAATTCATTAGGCTCGTTGTGCGATAACGAGTGCTTGTGGTTTTAATTGACTTAATCAACAAATAGAATTAATCAGAGATTTCTAATTAATGGTAATTGATTGAAATATCCACTGGGTTACGGTGCGAGCAGCCCCAAATTCTCCTCTCCCTCGCTCTCGCCTCCCATTTCTGCTTCCTCGTTTTCTAGTTCGTCCTTGTCTTCTTTCCTTCTCGTCCTTGTTAAATCTCTCTTTCTCTCACATCTTTATTTCTCTCCATTCCAACCACATTCCTCTGGTTCTTCCTCCCTTGTTCCGTTTCTCACTCGTACAGTCGTTCGCCTTTAGCGTTAATTAGCTTACGGCTAAAGCTAAAGTCGGTGAAGGACGAGCGAAACGAAATCGTTTTTCAAAATCTTTGGACATGAAGACGTATTTTCAGCCTCTTGAGGTCAAATGTGAAGACGTCGCAGCTTGCTGACTTCTGGTTGGCCTTGCCTTCTCCGTCTGAAGCCCCGCCCCTCCAGCAGTGAAATCGATGATGGAGAAGTTTATGCTTCCCCCAACTTGACGTTTCTTCGACGTCACGTGGATTGGTTTGCTGCTCTTCTCTTTTGTTTCGAGTCTTTTCCGTCTCTCCAAAGAACTCTCTTAATTTTTTCTGACAGGCTGACATTGTAAAAAAAAAACCAACATTCCACCAGGTGCTGTTTTTTTTCTTTAAATGATGCTTTTATATTGTTTGGATTTCAACTTACATATCACTCAAGCCAATGAAAGTCAATGCACTTTACTGTTTAAAAGCACCTTAACAACCTCCATTCTGCTCCGTCTCTCCTCCCTCCCATCCTTCTCTCCATCCCTCCACTTATCCCTCTCTTCACAACAGGTCTCAGTAATTAGATTGTAAAAATGAGGAGGTGGAGGAGAGTTAAGAGGATTTTCTTTTAAGGAGGGGGAGATTTAGGAATAAGAGCGATGGAGGGGTGGAACTGTGGAGAGAGAGAGATCAAGATTGAGAGAGGAGGAAGAGGAGAGAAAGAAAGAGAGGGAGGGGGGATTTAGAGGAAGAGGAAAGCAGATCTGAGATTTGTTTATCTCCAGTCGTCACGCTTCCTGAAAGAGGACGGCGGCCGACGAGAGAAAACAAAGAGATAAAGACATCACTCCTTCTTTTCGTGTCCGTCCTGTTTGGCGACCTTGAGTTTGACCAGAGAGACGACTGACGGTTTGTCGTCACGCCCGTCGTTCCTTCAACGAGTCCAGGTACCCGAACGACCTCACCTGGTTCCTCTGGATCCCAGGTTGTGCTCAGCTCTCCTTCTGCTGGTCCAGGCCTCGTGCCTCTGCTGGTCCAGGCCTCGTGCCTCTGGTGGTCCAGGCCTCATGCCTCTGGTGGTCCAGGCCTCGTGTCTCTGGTGGTCCAGGCCTCATGCCTCTGCTGGTCCAAGCCTCGTGCCTCTGGTGGTCCAGGCCTCGTGCCTCTGCTGGTCCAGGCCTCGTGCCTCTGGTGGTCCAGGCCTCATGTCTGTGGTGGTCCAGGCCTCATGCCTCTGGTGGTCCAGGCCTCGTGCCTCTGGTGGTCCAGGCCTCATGTCTCTGGTGGTCCAGGCCTCGTGCCTCTGGTGGTCCAGGCCTCGTGTCTCTGGTGGTCCAGGCCTCGTGCCTCTGCTGGTCCAGGCCTCGTGCCTCTGCTGGTCCAGGCCTCGTGCCTCTGGTGGTCCAGGCCTCGTGCCTCTGCTGGTCCAGGCCTCGTGCCTCTGGTGGTCCAGGCCTCATGTCTGTGGTGGTCCAGGCCTCGTGCCTCTGGTGGTCCAGGCCTCGTGCCTCTGGTGGTCCAGGCCTCATGTCTCTGGTGGTCCAGGCCTCGTGCCTCTGGTGGTCCAGGCCTCGTGTCTCTGGTGGTCCAGGCCTCGTGCCTCTGCTGGTCCAGGCCTCATGTCTCTGGTGGTCCAGGCCTCGTGCCTCTGGTGGTCCAGGCCTCGTGCCTCTGGTGGTCCAGGCCTCGTGCCTCTGGTGGTCCAGGTTTCTGTCTTGATCACCAAAACACCTCGTGTAGTAATTTTGTCAATTTTCTTTCAGGTTTAGTTCCGACGTAAAGTTCATCAGGTTTGCTGATGACACCACCCTCTCCGGTGGAGACGAGTCCGCCTTCAGGACCGGTTCTGTCCTTCCTCTCTTGGTCTTAATCTCTCTTCATCCCCCTCCCTGATCCTCTGCCTGTTCTTCCTCCCGGCACATCGTCCGTCGACCCGTCCCACCCACCGTCCGTCTCATCCCTCCATCTCTGCATCCTCCGTCTCTTTCTCAGCAGCCACTCTGTGGTTTCCCATGGATTCCGGAAGAAAAGCTTTTAAGCAAATATTTGTGTGTGTGTGTGTGTGTGTGTGTGTGTGTGTGTGTGTGTGTGTGTGTGTGTGTGTGTGTGTGTGTGTGTGTGTGTGTGTGTGTGTAGCCGTGGGATTCAATTCAGGTCCAACCCGACCGGAACCGAACGGAGAAGCTGCAGGAACCCGAGCAGAAACAACAGAGACTCTAGATTCTCTGTTCCCGGCTAAAATATCTGTTTTCACCTGCAGTTTTCTTCTCAATAAAACTGATGCTCTCGTGTTTCCTGAAGGCGTCGACTTTTGAAGGAACGAAATAACAAACATTTTAAACTTTAAAACTGTGAAGCAGCTTCCCCGTCTATGTAGAACCTTCAGTCGTGTGTTTCCCACTTTTTGTTGTTGAAGACCTTCCAGGAAACACACACCTTCCTCCAAATGAATTTATCCTCAGCCTCACACACACACTCTCACACACACACACACACACACTCACACACACACACACACACACCAGGCTTGTCCTCTTGATCCTGTCGGCTGTATTCTGCATCCCCGTCTCCTGTTTAGACGACCGGGCGGCCGCAAATATGCTAAACTGAAGAGAGCGAGGAAGGGATGAAAGACAGGAGAAGGGTTGAGTGTGTGTGTGTGTGTGTGTGTGTGTGTGTGTGTGTGTGTGTGTGCGTGCAACAAATAGAGAGAGAGAGAAAGAGAGAGAATCCCATTTCATTGTAATAGTGTTTAATATTTATTGAAAAAATGTAAAGAAAATGTAAAGGAAGTGCTTTTCAGCAGGCGGGCAGGATTAGCATAAATAGTTTGGGGCTCGGACGTGTTTGGTTGTCGCTGGAGAGGCTGTCCGATCTATTCTCTGTGACACACACACACACACATGCATAAGCATACATGCATATGTTTGCACACACACTTGTGCACGATCCCGCAAGAGTAAACGTTGAAACCTGCAAACACACACACACACACACACACACACACTGGCTGACCTTTGCGTGTGGAAACTCATCAGCATATAGTGATTTATAATAGGCGCTGCCAATCCTCCTGTTTCCTTTTTCCTCTTTTGCATTTATTAGACGGAAGCAGCGAGGGAAACAGAGGGGGGAATATTGGTTGTTGTCATTTATTTTATGCGGCGTTACTGCTGATCAAGGATCTGTGTGCTGAATTTCATCTTCATGCTAATGAAGGCTTACAAATGACCAGAAGTTATCCGAACTTATTGTGTGGAAAAAGAATAAATGTAAGCAAACTGGACTTTTTTTTTTTTTTTTTTTTTTTTACTCTTTCTTTTAATCAAAAAACAGCTTTCATGAGTCGTTCTGGTTCTGTTAGAAACGGGATGTATATAAAAATGTTAGACACGTAACTTTCTGGGCATTTTTAAATACAGTTAAAATCTGAAAATACGAGTTGAATCCGTTCTTACTAAGTCAAACAATATTTAAAATAACAAATCATTTTAATCTGTTCCAGCCTGGAAAAAAAGCCCCAAATTGTGAAAAAAAAAATTTTTTTTATCAACTAATAAACACACAGACTTTACCTGTGAATAATTAATTAAATATAATTAATTATAATAATTAATTATATTTAATTATATGAAAAGAAATGCAAAACTCATGAGAAGTCTTTACTCCACCAACGAGAACGAGATGCGGTCTTACTAATGTCGTATCCATCCACCAACACGTGGTAAAGAACGAGATCCGGTCTCACTGATGTCATATCCATCCGCCAACACGTGGTAAAGAACGAGATCCGGTCTCACTGATGTCGTATCCATCCGCCAACACGTGGTAAAGAACGAGATCCGGTCTCACTGATGTCGTATCCATCCGCCAACACGTGGTAAAGAACGAGATCCGGTCTCACTGATGTCGTATCCATCCGCCAACACGTGGTAAAGAACTAGATACGGTCTCACTGATGTCGTATCCATCCACCAACACGTGGTAAAGAACGAGATACGGTCTCACTGATGTCGTATCCATCCGCCAACACGTGGTAAAGAACTAGATACGGTCTCACTGATGTCGTATCCATCCACCAACACGTGGTAAAGAACGAGATCCGGTCTCACTGATGTCGTATCCATCCGCCAACACGTGGTAAAGAACGAGATGCGGTCTCACTGATGTCGTATCCATCCGCCAACACGTGGTAAAGAACGAGATGCGGTCTCACTGATCTCAGATTTTTGCTCGTATCCTGAGGTTCTACAGACTCTATAATTAGATTTATGTACGTTTCTATACATTTCCATTACGTGTGCGATGATTCTCAACCCGCTCCTCTCTCCTCCCTCGTCTCCATCAGTCTCTCTGCTCGGAGGTGCGAGCTCGTCGCCGTGGCGTCTCCTCCGTCCTGAAACTCTGTCAGAAGCTGCTGCAGCAGAACCAGGTGAGTCAAACGCGACCATCACGACTAGTTACCGTGACGACCGGGACGACACCAGCCGCTAAACTCTCTCCTCTGGCTCCGGGACAGTCGGGCCCCACGCCGGAGGTGGGCCCAGACGCGGAGCAGCACCGGGAGGCCCTGCAGCTGCTGTCCATCAACCTGGAGCGGAGGTGGGAGGCCATCGTGATGCAGGCGCTGCAGTGGCAGAACCGCCTGAAGAGGGCGCTGGGCGAGCAGCAGGTAGGACGTCCTGACATCTACACCCCCCCGTCCCTCACGCCGCGCCACGGGCAGTCAGCTGACGCGCCGCCGCGCACGTCACGCTCTGATTTGATGCTGGGATGCGGCGTGAAAGACAGATGGCGCCATGATTGGAGCGGCGGCGTTTCTGTTACGGAACAATCTTTACAAGCCGAGACCGTGTCAGCTCCGGAACAACGCACACGCGTTTGACACGAGCATGATGGGAATTCAGTCCCCCGATGGAACCGGGCAACAAAAAGAGGTTTATTATGGGATGGAAAGAGTTAAGTTGTGTTACCCAGTAAACTGTTTGGGTAATAAAACGGTTTACTGGTAGTAAAGTATTTATTCACGCAGAAAACTACAACTAACTCTTATTTATATTCATTTTTTATCAGTTAATCTGATCAATGAGTTCATTGGTTTTTACCTGAGATGTTAGAAAATACAGGTAAACCTCGGTTTAGAAAAATATGTGCAACTAATAAATAATAGTCAGTCAACGAACGGTAATTCAATCAAATTATCAGTAAAACGTTAAAGTGAAATAAAGCAGATCCAACGACGCTGACAGAGACGATCAATTCATTCCTGTCAATCGATCACCGACAGAGTGTTTGTAGTAGTTGACTCTTCGCCGCCCTCTGGTGGACGTGTGGAGTAGGCGGGTCTATTTTCATGCCGGGAGGATGGGTCAGGGGTCAAAGTAATGATGGAAGACGTTAAACTTAGACGTCAGCTCGTAGCCGTTAGCAGCTCGTAGCCGTTAGCAGGTCATAGCCGTTAGCAGCTCGTAGCCGTTAGCAGGTCATAGCCGTTAGCAGGTCATAGCCGTTAGCAGCTCGTAGCTTCGCTGTTGTCGTTGAACATGTTTGTTGTTCATCTTTACGTTGACGAATAAAGTTTGAAATTGAATCCGAATCAGTCTGAACGTCCAGAATCCAGAATCCGTGGCTCATTTAGGAACGTTTAAATTCCACCGACTAGGATCTACTGGACATGAGCTACACACACACACACACACACACACACACACACACACACACACACACACACACACACACACAGGAAGGGAAGACAAATAACGGAGGCCAGACTCTTTGACCTCACTGCCTGGCTGGAGAGTAATTTCACTTCTCATGGGGGTGGGGGAGGAACAAAGCGGGGTGGGGGTGTTGGGGGTTTTGGGGGGGGGCAGAGGGGCATATATCTGGGTGGTTTAGCTTATAAATGAACACTTCTGCTGGGTGATAAAACGACTGTCCTCTCCGGGTGCGGGGTGTGTCGGCGAGTGTTTGTGCACACGAGTCGGCGTTCCCCGGCGCATGATTGGCCGTCAATGCGAGGACACGCCCCCGTTCATCCATCTTTCGGGCGATGAGTGTCAGGGCCCATCATGCCTCCAACCAATCACGTCTTCTTCTGTGGTGCTCCAGCTCTCTACCTGTCACAGGTGAAGCTAACGGCTAACAGGAACGCGGCGCAGACACCTGGTGGTCAGGTGTCACGCATGGGTGGGACGCTTTGTTCCCGGCTTAACAGACGGAGCTTTTCATTCGCCGTTCTCAATCCCATCCGGCGCTCGGCGCGCGGCGGTGATTTATCTGCGCTCTTCTATTCATCGTGAATCCGAAGCGGCGTCGCCGGGTTCCCTCGGCGTGGTGACACGCGGCGCGGCGGCGAGCCGGCAGACTGGAGCAGCAGCCGGAGCTCCTGAAGGAGCAGAACAACATGAATAATCACCCCGACGCTCCCAGATAGCGGCGCTCTCCTTGGGCCTTCCAGCAGATGCTATGCTAACAAATGGGAGCAGTCAAACCACAGCTAATGGGAAAAAGTTTCTGCTTCTGTACCAAAAACACACACACACACACACACACACACACACACACACACACACACACACACACACACACACACACACAAAACGCTGCAGGAAACTGAATGCAGCCGCTGCAAAGATTAGCCGCTGATTTTATCCTGATGACGAGCTCGACTGCTGCTGCTAAATGTTAGCGCTCTCTCTTTTTTAACAAATTAATGGTCATAAAGAATGACCAAAATATGACAAACTCTAAATTTATACTTTATTTATACTGAGTTTATTAATTTATACACATATTTTGGATTTGCTTTGGAAATTCTTAAAACTGGTTTTACGCTATCTGCAGCTAACGGTTTTCCCGCTCTTTTTTTTCTGGAAGTTTGTCGTCTTTTCTTTTTGTCGTCTTTTCTTTTTGTCGTCTTTTCTTTTTGTCGTCTTTTCTTTTTGTCGTCTTTTCTTTTTGTCGTCTCTCTCTTTCTTCTTTTTCATCAGTTTTCTTCAGGTGTGAATTTCATGCTTTGAAATTTTCCAATTAATTTTGAGTTCATGTCTGAAATACCTCTGCAGTCCAAAATTTTCATTCCGGTTGAATCCCAAGCTGGAAAAAAGCTTGTTAAATATTTTAAATTACAAATTTATTGTAACAAAAACCTCAATTTCACATTTCAAATTGTTGGCGACACTTTTGACCTCCTTCCTTGTTAACATTTTGAATTACAGGTAAACCTCATTTGGAGCTACGTTGTTCTCGAATACGTTGGTTTGGGAAAAAAATGAAAGAAAAAACGAATTTCATTTAATTTTTTAAATTTTAATCACCTTTATCGATCCCCGTAGGGAAGTAAAAAAAATTTAAAAATTAAAAAATAAAACGTTTAAGTAATTTTCCTCCACTTTACATCTGTCTGCCACAAATACTGGAATCATAAAATCACTAATAAACTGTTAAAAACACATAATATCATGTTACTGTTCAATAAATCAGAATAAAACGTATCATATTATTAGCCCGTAGCAACCCCCGTGACCCACAATGAGGAAGAAGCAGCTGAAGACAAGACAGAGACATTTTTTCTGTTCTATATTAAAAAAATAAAATTAAATTGTTTGTCAGCTTAAAATAGATTCATAATAATAACCAAATATTATTTCATAAAATTCATCCAAAAAAATAGTTAATTCAACTTACATCGTTTTTCGACTTACATCGCTTCTCCTGGAACCAGTTAGCGACGTTAGCTGAGGTTTATCTGTATTTAATCGCAGCAACGCAAACTATTATCTAACTCTAAAGGAACACTTTCCAGTTACTTCCTGCTGTCAAACATATTTTTAACCCTGGGGGGTCAGGGGGAATCACCACCTTCTGTCCGGGTGGTAAAAACAGTTCAGTGATGCCTCATGAATTACAGATTATAAATCATACGCCAGACTTTCTTGCGCCGTCAAAAAACTCTTTTTGATTGGATTAGGCTGATTGATCGTCTTGTCCCTCAGCTCTGAAAATGTTTTTTAAATGCGTCTGCAGTGGCAAAACACAGTTCAGTCATTACCCCCCTCCCTTATCAGTACAAAGGGAATAAACACAAATCTAATAGAAATTCATTACGCAGAGCCGGATCCACACTCACGCACAAACACAGAGCCAACTAGTTTATTAGATTAATAGGCTATGAATGGCTAATACAAATTACCCCCCTCTCTTGTTAACGAGATGCGCTGCAATCTGTATAATTATGTCTGTGAAGGGAAGAATTCCTGTGTCTAAGCATATTTTTAGACGGGCGAGCGTTCTGAAGGCTTTTGATTACGTATTTACTTTTGGGTTTTTCAGCTGTGTGCTCTTTCTCTCACAAGTCATTTTTGAATAATTCATCGCTTTGTTCCCGAGCGGAATAATTTGTCTTGAGATTTATGAGCAATTGCTCTGGGGGTGGGCTGATTTTTAGTCTTTTTTAAATGATCACAGAACGTGTTTTGTCAGAGCCGGGTGTCGGCGTGTCTCCTTTAATCGGAGGTCTGAGTCGAGACGGCGCTTTGGGGGAAAGGACGCCGGATTCTTGACGCGTCTTTTTAAAGAGTTTTGGTGCCAAAACAAGAAAGAAACGCCGGCGTCTGTCAGAAGAACGTTTGATTGCGCGGAATGAAACGTTCTTCTGACAGTCGGCTCTTCCTCTGTCAGTCATGAAACCATTCAACAGGTCGGTCTGGCGGGATCGGGGGCGATCGCTCCCCCAGCTAGGGCATTCTTGAACCAGATTGGTTCAAGAACTCGTGTTCCATATGTGTTGGTCATGTGACGTTATGACGGGATACCGTTAACGGTTTTTATTACCCAGGGAACCTTAAAGACGACTCGTCTAGATCAACCTTCCAATAAGCGAGGGTCTATCAGTCTAGCGAAAGTCTTACAGTCTATCTTTCATTTTATCTGCAGGTTCCTGGAAATTTCCTGGAACCCGGGTTGGTCGACCTCCACCAGATTGGCCACATCTCAGCCCCGCCCCCTGATGACTCCTGGGAATGGGATGAAACCGACATGACAATCACGGAACCAGAACCCCAACGTGTCCCAGAACCCAACCTGACGCCCAGTCCCCCCAAACACCCAAGTTTGCCCGGAGGACGCTGTCCTGAGAGAAGTGGATCCACATGGGAGGCTCCGCCCACTGTGATGTCAGATCCTCTTCCTCCCAGTAGTAACGTCTACCAGGTGTACAGCCTCCACTCCTTCGAGTTATACCGACAGCCTATGTTTCCTCCTACTTCCTGTTTGGGGCACAAACCCAAACCGGGCAAAAGGAAGCAGCACCACCTCCTGAAGAGCCTCAGCAAAGACTCCTCCTTCTCCTCCATCGAATCCCTTCCGGACCTCCTGGGGGGCTTGAAGCCAGAGAAACGAGAAGGAGGTCAAATGACTGGATACCAAGACGAGGAAAACCAGAGCGGCGGACGAGGCAGCGGTCAGTCGGGGAGCAGTCGGCCATCGGAGAGCGAGAGCGGGATTGTCAGCGATATGGGCGATATGGAAACGACGAACTCTGAGACCCCCGGGGAGGAGAAGGGGCAGGTGGAGGCTGGTGATGGAAGTCCAGAGGAGAACACCAAGGAGAAGGTCTGGAGGAGGGTGGAGGTCAGACGGAACAGAGAGCAGGACAAACGGAGGAGGCACCGGAGAGGTGGAGGCGAAGCCGTGGAGATCCTCATCGACGGCCGTGGAATCCTGACTCCCGCCGACTCAGACTCCGACTTTGAGGTGGGCAATGTTGGCGTCGAGTCCTCCAAGAGTATTTTGTCTTCTGGTGACATCACAGAGGTCAAAGTTGAGCAGCTGACTGGTTTGGAGACTCCTCCGGTGCTCCAGCCGTCCAGTCCGGTTCTATCTCAGGGCTCATCTCTGGAGTCTCTTCTCGCTTTGGGCGTCGACTTGTTTCCCTCCAAAGACGTTCTCCATCGTAGCACGTCTCTGGAGAGCTGCTTTGTCCCATGTCGTAGTGCCGAAGGGGACGCCGGCGGCGCCCTGGGGGGTCTGGTGGAACTCGGCGAACCCGGAAAACAGACGGATGGAGAACCTTCGTCTGGGGAGCTGAGCCGGAGAACTCTGGACCTCCTGAAGCGCCTGGAGAACATCCAGTGTCCGACGGACGCCAAAATGACCCGCAGCGTTTCCGACATGGTCCTCCAGAGCCGATCTCCCCCGCGGAGAAGATTCCCGACTTCCTCCTTCCGCGGCGGTCGACAGGGTCCAGGCCCTTCCCAAAAACGAGCGCCATCTCGGATCAGCGAGAGCTTAGCGACCACGTCGCTAACGGAGCTGAGCAGCGCCGAGGACTCTTCTCTGGGGTCGGAAGACTTCGCCGTGCCGGGAAACCAACGCCGTCTCCTCCCGGATCCCGACCTGGAGGCCAACGCCAACGCCAGGTCGTCCAGGAGGTGTCATGGGAATATCCGAGGAGGTCCAGGGATGGACGAATCGGACGCGGCGAGCCTCAGCCTGGTGGTGAACGTGTCGGCGTGCACCGATGAAGACGAGGACGACAGCGACCTCCTGTCGTCCTCCACGCTCACGCTCACCGAGGAGGAGCTCGGGATTCGGGATGAAGAGGAGGGAGGGTTGAGCGGGGCGTCATCGGGTAACGAGGATGATGATGGTGAGGATGAAGAGGAGATGGAGAGGTCCTACGCTCTGGGGCTGGAGTACATGAAGAAGGAGCTGCAGGCGTGGATCCAGTCTCCTCGAGCTTCTTCTTCTGCTTCTAAAACGGACTTAGTTCTCCTGAACGAGTTGCGGTGTGGAACCAATTTGTCCTCTTCCTCCTCATCCTCCTCTTCCTCCTCCTCTCAGAACACTGATCAGAACTACCTGAACCACATCACGGCTAAATCATTCGAAGCCAACGGCCAGGTAAAGAGAGATGGAGTCCATCAGGAGGAGAACCGGAGGAACGCCAGCAGGAGCTTCATCGATAGCTTTGTGGACGACGTGGAGAACGGAAACGTGGACCAGAGCTGCTTGAGGAGGAAAGACGAGGACGACGAGCTCCTCCGAGAGGAGTGGAGCGTCTTCACAAAGAGGGCGGAGTCACAGAAGGAGGCTTACCCGTTCGCCAAAGCAGGGGAATCGGTCCAGGACTTGATAATGGAAACGGACTCGAGTCCGACGAAGCAGCTGTCGTCGGCGTCCTCCTGCGAGCTCCTCCCACTTCCGATAAGCCGTGCTTCCTCATTGGTGGGACAGCTGAAGGGGGAGTTGCCCTGTCACAGCTCCTCCCTCCTGTCTTCTCCCTCTCTATCGCCCGTTGGGGACGATGTCCCGCCAAATATGGCGGCCCCCGGGGGACGTAAGGCCATCACCATTCAGGAGAAGCTGAAGTTCTCGTCTTTGGTGACAGAGGAGACCAAGAGGGAAGTTCAGGACAAGGAGTCGGCCCGCCCCCCCAAGAAGCGGCACGGAGGCCACGCCTGCTGCAACCACCTCCCCCCGCCGGCACCACTCCACCCGTGTAGCGTCGACGAGGGCAAGACGGAGAACGTGCACGACTTTGTGATGGAGATCATCGATATGACATCACTGGCGCGGAAGAACAAAGAGAACCAGCTAGAAGAACCGAACCAGAGCGGTAGCGGCGGGTCCAATGCAGATCCGGGTCTGGGTCCAGGATCGCTGGCACACATCAGAGACAAGGTACGGCGGCGGAATCCTATCTGACCTCCAGTCGGAACGTTCTGACGACAAATTAATTGAAAAGTAGCGAAAGTTATCTTCGTTAATTTGTTCACCGAGTTGGATTAATTCAATAAATCGCATCACAGATCATAACTTTTAGGATGTAATGTTTTTCCGTTTCTTTTGCGAGTGAAGCAATCTAAACGCTAATCAGCTTTCACTCTTCATTTTATGTCGGAGGAGGAAAAAAAAACATCCTGAAAACTTTTCCCTTCTCTTAAAAGTGTGTGAAATAATGTTTGATACAGTGTGCCCTCGCCCTCGTCACGTGATACCGTACCCGCATTCTATTGGCTGACAGCATCCGAAAGTGTGCTTCGTTTCGTGAGTCTCTGACTTCTCTGAGATAGTCCGGGACTTCTGTGAGTCTCGGACTATCTCACGGTCTATCTGACAGACTGTTTAAAGCACAAAAGTGCTTTAAACAGTCTGTCAGAGTGTTTTAAAGGTAATACAGAAAGAAGCTGGTTTAATATCAGTATGGGGGGGTTCAGAAAGGTTTGAATTACCCTAAATTATAAGATAGTTTGTTACTCTATTGTGGAATTTGTTATTTGCGTGTGGTTCCTGAAACAAGGGCGTACTATAAAGTAGAACCTCGAGATATGAGTCGTCGCTTGAAGATAACTTGTATCTGGAGGTTCTACGGTATCCCGTACGGCACAAAAATACGACTTCGAGATGTTTCTGAAGGTTCTCCCTCCTCCTCAGGTGTTGGAACACTCCCATCGGCCAATCCAGTTGCGTAAAGGCGACTTCTACTCCTACCTGTCTCTGTCGTCCCACGACAGCGACTGTGGCGAGGTCACCCAGTGCTCCGAGGACAAGAGCTCGTCCCCGGTGCCTTACGGCATCCCGTCTTACGCCACACCGACGGACGGCCTCCGGAGCCCGAGCCCCGAGATGTTCACCAGCACCCGACGGCCAATCCCGCGTTCCGCCTCGGCTCCGTCCTCCAAACACTCGTCCGAGACTACCTTCAGTTCTATTGATTTGAAATCTGACTATGTTGGCGGCCCCGACGAGTCAGTGAGTCCCTCGCCGTCCCTGGCCCTGAGCCCGGACATCAGAGATGAGGAGACCCTGTTCGCGGCTTGTACCGAGGAGGTCTACCTGGGCCCGCCTCTCTGCTACAGCATGGAGCTCGCCAAGAAACCACGACAGACACCCCCGGACCCGGACTACCAAACGGACAGTCTAGCTTACTTGCCGGGTGCAGATCCAAATGGCATTCCACGGTATCTCCGTGGGTCGAGTTCGGTTGATAGTCTCTACTTCCTGTCTTCCTCAAAGGAGTCCAGGAACCAGGATCTGCTGTACTTCCAGGGATCCGGATCCACGGCAGTACCGGAACCTCTCTACACATCGCTTTCTACCCGGTGGCCCTCAAAAGGCGACTCTCCCCAGGGGCCAGACGCCAAAACAGACGTGGACGCTCCTTCCTGTCCTTCTCCCGTAGGGGAAGAGACGCGAGGTGACGCCCGGTACCTCCTCTGTGATGTCGCTGGAGGAGGCGTAGCGGCCGCGGCGAGTGTCGGCGCTCGGCGGGAGGAGAGGAGTCGTAATGAGGGTCCTCCTTATCTTAATCCCCCGGCGCTTGTCGCCCTGATAGACTCCTCCGCAGTCCAATGTTTGGCAGATACTAAAATGCTTGAATCCAATATGGGCGCCGTAATGACCAAGATAAGTGTCTGCAGCTCCGCTACAAATCCCTCAAAAGAGCCAGCCGCCACCGCCACGCGTATTAATCCCAAAATTAACTGCTCGGCGATGAGAGGAGCAGATAGGGAGGCGGCGGAGGAGGGGAGGCGGGGGGATGCGGCGGCGGAGGGGAGGCGGGTGAAGCCAGAAGAGACGGGGAGGAAGAGGAGGAGCGGCGCGCCGCAGGAAGCGAGGAGCGCTGCTGAGAAGAAGCAGGTTAGCGCTCGACCTATTAGCCCGACCCGCTATCTGGGGACATTATACCCCCCTACTCCAGGTATTAGTCTGAGCCCCTCAGTGGGGATGAATGTAATGAGGCCCGAGTCGGAGGCGCTCATTTTAATTTCTGAGGCCCGGCTAGACGGCCTTCCTCTTCCTCTTTCTCTTCCTCTTTCTCTTCCTCTTTCTCTTCCTCTTCCTCTTCCTCTTTCTCTTCCTCTTCCTCTTCCTCTTCCTCTTTCTCTTCCTCTTCCTCTTTCTCTTCCTCTTTCTCTTCCTCTTCCTCTTTCTCTTCCTCTTTCTCTTCCTCTTCCTCTTCCTCTTTCTCTTCCTCTTTCTCTTCCTCTTCCTCTTTCTCTTCCTCTTCCTCACACCTGTCATCCTTTCCTCCATCTTTTTCCTCGTCCTCCCTCACTCCATTTCCTCCTCCTTATTCCACCTTATCTTCCTGCTCCCATCATTCCTTTCCTGTTCTCCTCACCTGTCTTTACATCGGAGATTCTGATTGGCTCATCCCCCTCTCCCCGTCTCCTCCCTCTCCTCCTCCCATCCCTTCTTTCTTGTCCTCCTCACTCCTCTAATTCTTTTCCACTCCGTCTCACTGATCCTCTCTCCTCCTTCCTCCCTCCTCATCAGCTCCATCCCTCTGCCCCCCCCCCCCAACCGGTGTTAATGGAGGGGGGGGGGTTTGCAGACTTCTCAGTTTTTCCGTGGGTTGGGGTCCACAGAACAACATCAGCATAATTACTATCAGTCAGATTTCATTAGGATTCATCAGCTAAGAGCTTCTCCTCATCCCGCCGTGATCGTTCAATTCATTTCAGCGCTGAATTAGCGTGTTTGTGCTCTTTTATGTTCTCTATTTCCTTATGCAAATGAGTTCGGCGTGTTTTTTTTTTTTAACCAATTGCTGCCTCTTGGCTTCATCCAGTTTTACTCACTTAAACGTTAACGCCGTTCCTGTTTGAAGAGGAATGAAGGAATTTTAGCTGTTTTGGTGAGCGAGACGCGAAAGTTTCCTTATTAGCTTTTAAATGCATCAAACAACCAAAAACTCAAACATATAGATGTAAAACAGCATAAAAGATGTCCTTAAAGGGCCAGATGTAACTAATAGGTGTAACTAAATGTAACTCATTGTAATGTAACTAAATGTAACTACTCCTTAATGTAACTAATAAATGTAACTAAATGTAACTCATTGTAATGTAACTAAATGTAACTACTCCTTAATGTAACTAATAAATGTAACTAAATGTAACTCATTGTAATGTAACTAAATGTAACTACTCCTTAATGTAACTAATAAATGTAACTAAATGTAACTCATTGTAATGTAACTAAATGTAACTACTCCTTAATGTAACTAATAAATGTAACTAAATGTAACTCATTGTAATGTAACTAAATGTAACTACTCCTTAATGTAACTAATAAGTGTAACTAAATGTAACTCAATGTAATGTAACTAAATGTAACTACTCCTTAATGTAAATAATAAATGTAACTAAATGTAACTCAATGTAATGTAACTAAATGTAACTACTCCTTAATGTAACTAATAAATGTAACTAAATGTAACTCAATGTAATGTAACTAAATGTAACTACTCCTTAATGTAAATAATAAATGTAACTAAATGTAACTCAATGTAATGTAACTAAATGTAACTACTCCTTAATGTAACTAATAAATGTAACTAAATGTAACTCAATGTAATGTAACTAAATGTAACTACTCCTTAATGTAACTAATAAATGTAACTAAATGTAACTCAATGTAATGTAACTAAATGTAACTACTCCTTAATGTAACTAATAAATGTAACTAAATGTAACTCAATGTAATGTAACTAAATGTAACTACTCCTTAATGTAACTAATAAATGTAACTAAATGTAACTCAATGTAATGTAACTAAATGTAACTACTCCTTAATGTAACTAATAAATGTAACTAAATGTAACTCAATGTAATGTAACTAAATGTAACTACTCCTTAATGTAACTAATAAATGTAACTAAATGTAACTACTCCTTAATGTAACTAATAAATGTAACTAAATGTAACTCAATGTAATGTAACTAAATGTAACTACTCCTTAATGTAACTAATAAATGTAACTAAATGTAACTACTCCTTAATGTAACTAATAAATGTAACTAAATGTAACTCAATGTAATGTAACTAAATGTAACTACTCCTTAATGTAACTAATAAATGTAACTAAATGTAACTCAATGTAATGTAACTAAATGTAACTACTCCTTAATGTAACTAATAAATGTAACTAAATGTAACTCAATGTAATGTAACTAAATGTAACTACTCCTTAATGTAACTAATAAATGTAACTAAATGTAACTCAATGTAATGTAACTAAATGTAACTACTCCTTAATGTAACTAATAAATGTAACTAAATGTAACTCAATGTAATGTAACTAAATGTAACTACTCCTTAATGTAACTAATAAATGTAACTAAATGTAACTCAATGTAATGTAACTAAATGTAACTACTCCTTAATGTAACTAATAAATGTAACTAAATGTAACTACTCCTTAATGTAACTAATAAATGTAACTAAATGTAACTCAATGTAATGTAACTAAATGTAACTACTCCTTAATGTAACTAATAAATGTAACTAAATGTAACTACTCCTTAATGTAACTAATAAATGTAACTCAATGTAACTCAATGTAATGTAACTCAATGTAACTACTCCTTAATGTAACTAATAAATGTAACTAAATGTAACTCAATGTAATGTAACTAAATGTAACTACTCCTTAATGTAACTAATAAATGTAACTCAATGTAACTCAATGTAATGTAACTCAATGTAACTACTCCTTAATGTAACTAATAAATGTAACTAAATGTAACTCAATGTAATGTAACTAAATGTAACTACTCCTTAATGTAACTAAGAACTGTAACTAAATGTAACTCAATGTAAAAACATGTTTGTTTGTTTCTCTGTTCTAACATAAATCCTTTTCATTTGTCAGGTTATTAAACCCACAGAACTCCATCAATCAAGGATCAAACTATCAATCAATAAAGAAAAATAACATCAGACACAAGTTAGGACGTTAACTTTGTTCATAACGTTTAGTCAGAGTTCAAATGGGCTGAACTACTGCATTGTGGGAAATGTAGTTTTGGTCAAAGCACACTTTTGACCTATTGATTTTTAGACTATGACATTTTCTGCTCTTGTGGGCTACATTAAATGATGTGGAGGGCCACATTTGGCCCCCGGACCTTGAGTTTGACACATGTGATGTAAAGCATGACACACGTGTGTGTGTTTTCACGAATGGGCGACACGAGTCTTTACAAAACGATTAGCGGGGAAACAATTAAGGCAAACGAGAGGCTCTTGTTTTCCTTTTCTACTGTTTGAGTTTCCAACTTTTCCTCCGCTGCCGCTCCGAGCAGCGACGAGCCGATTAGGAGGCGAACGCAAACGTTTGGCTCCGATAACGCCATGTTGATTTATTCTTCTTTCCGTTCGCCGGTTTGTTTCCCTCCTTTATTCACTGGCTCGCCATCCGTCACCACCTCTCTCTCCAGGAACGAAACAGAAACGTGGAGCTCCGTTTTCTCGTCGCTTCCCTGAACGCATCGCGAGTTTGTGGTCATGTGACCGTTAGCTTTGTCCGTTTACACCTCTTTCTCTCTTGTCTTTCCTCTCAGGTGAGCTCTCAGCCAGCCAATAGGAGAGCGGGAGGGCGGAGCCATGCTTCGGTGAGACCGCCCACCTCGTGCATCGTTAAAGTGAGTAGACGCACCCGAAAAGTAGGTCCTTTAGCTCCGCCTCCTGGCGGTCTGAGTCAACTTCCTGTTTTGAACACAAGTAGAATTTATTCTGGCTTTTATCATTTTTTATATTTATTAAAATCAAATCAAACGAAAAAGAACAAGAACACAAACAAAACCCATCACTGACACTGTGTGTGTGTGTGTGTGTGTGTGTGTGTGTGTGTGTGTGTGTGTGTGTGTGTGTGTGTGTGATGTGGCCGCCCTATAGGTGCCTCCAGGGCTAAGCAAAACCTACTGCCCTTGTACTTCAAACACACACGCGCGCGCACACACACACACACACACACACACACACACACACACACACACACACACACACCCCTCAGGGCAGGGCATGAGAGTCCAGGTAGAAGCTCTGACAGCCCAACAGCTGCAGGTTAGACAGACATGTTCACACACACGTGCACACACACACACACACACACACACACACACACACACACACACACACACACACACACACACACACACACACACACACACACAGAGGACGAACCTTTCTACATGTTTACAGGCAAAGAAATACACACATGAAGTGCAAAACCAAAGCTCGTCCAACACACACAATGAATGTAAACCAAAGACAAAGGACACACACACACACACACACACACACACACACACACACACACACACACACACACACACACACACACACACACACACACACACACATACATATATTATATTGGTGATGCACACAGCTGGTCCTGACCCCCATGGTGCGCCCCAGTCTGTCCCACCTGTTCACACACACACACACACACACACACACGGATCCAGGTGCAATTAAAGCAATCGTGAATGCAGGACATGATGAGCACTGTGACCCAGACACGAGACTGGGGGTTGGGGGGCAGTGGGGTGGGGTGGGGGCAGAGGGGTGGGGGGGTATTGTGTTCAGGTTTCATCACAAAGTCATGTTTGGCTCAGCGAGAAGCAGAAGAAGAAACGAGTGAATGTGATGCACAGAGGAGGAAGTACAGAACAGGAAGTGACATCATAGGAAGTTCAGACGTACCTCACCGAGAGGAAACGACATGTCGTTTCTAAATAAAACAGGAAATGTATTCATGAGGGCAAAGATGAACGAAGATGAAGTCTAATAGATGTGTAGGGGACTACTTTTATCTGAGGATCAATACATGTGATCAGTATTTTAAATCTCTTTCTCTTCTCTCTCTCTCCATCCAGAGACTTCCTGTTTTGGGAACAGGAACCTCCAGAGTCCATCTTTAAGGGAACTCTTTCCATCTTCATGGCGGATCCGATCTTTCTCTGTGGCTTCGTCCTTGCTGATTCTCGCCCCCTCGATCATGTGATTCATCAGAACCAGTTTGGACCAGATTGAAAGGAAAACGGTGTCACATGACATTTACACCTGATGACCCATCGGTTAAATCTCAGATTTCTGTAAAGGAAAGTCAATTTGTCGTATTTCTGACACGTGATCATCTATAAAAACTCATCCTCATCGATTTTTTTGAACGTTACCTCCTAAACGTGGCGCCTGTTGATGATGTCAGCAGATCTTCTTCCAGTCGTAGCCGTGATAGAAACTCAACCTGTGCGTCGCCGAAGTGAGACAAGTACGTTCATCAACACAACCACAGAGCCTCTGCAAGATGAGACGACCGGATTTATCGTAGCATCGTGGAGTCTTTAAACAGCAATAAGAACGGAAACCAGGGTCGCGTTTGATAATAAGGACGAGATGTGAAAGGTGTGTGTACGTTTAGTTTGTTAAAACATCCGATCGGCTGTTCGGATGAGAGCGAAGGCGGAGCTAGCATGTCAGTGTGATGGAGGGAAGGATGTTGCTACGAGACCAGAAAACGCGGTTGTTGCTAAGACACTTTATATCATTACGTTAAAACCAACTTTAATATCCGATGAAGGAAACAAATAAGGACAGACAGACGATGTTTAAAACTGGTTTATTTCCGACGTTGTTGAAGATTGTCAGATTTGCGATACCAAGATGCAAAAGGAAACGATGCGCGTTTAAGACTATCAAGCTTCCTTGATAGTCTTATTTGTCCGACTATGGTTCATTGGGTTCTTTACATCCATGATGCTACGACTAAGTGGTAGATTTAAAAAGTTAGTCATCTAAGAGTGACTTCCTGACAGGAAACTACAAATTAAAAGTCGGGGAAGCTTCCTGAATGTTCCTGTAATCTTGCGCTTCCAGAAGCAGGAAGTTGTGGTACCTTCGTGGGCGATCTTGCCGTATGGAAGACAATTGGTTCTAAGTCTATTCTGAGTCTAGTCTAGGTTCCCCTGGTGACAAAGGGAAGCGACCATCTCATAGGAGGAAGTTCAAGTAATCTCAGTCCAAAGAGTTGGTGTGAACAACTTTGAGAGGCAGAATTTTTTGGGTGATACATTAGAAAGTTTCCTCCAAGACGATGAGACTACCGGAGCGAACCATTAGAGGAAGTGAGGGGCGAGTCCTCTAGACTCTGACATCTCCTTGAAGGATGTCTTTCCTTGAATACTTTTTGTGACCATCCATCATTTCGAGGTCCTGATTGATTCCTGACGCTGACAGGAGATGTGATGATGAATCATTAGGTATACCTGCTGCTACGGTGGTTCAAGAAGTCGCAGAATCGATGGAAATATCTTCCAGACATCAGGTTGAATCTACGTGATGAACGCTTAGCACCAAAATCATCCAGAAAAACCAACGAGATATCTATGCAACGCTACCAAAACAGTTGTTGTGTAAGCGTTACCATGTGTACAATGCGTTACAATGTTAAACGTGTGTTGATGCTAACGCTGCTGCATGGACGCCACACCGGTACCAAGTATTGACGATTAGCAGCAACGTTGGGGGTGTCTGATTGGCGTTGGGACGGGTGTGTAGTCCTCCAAAGTAGGATTTGAGCTCTTTGAAACATAATTGTGTGCCTTGCTCTACTGTTACTACTTCCTTTGTTAGTTTAAAATCACTGCTTTCCCATTTAGGCGATGAAAACATGCAAGAAAAAAAAATCAAATTTGAAACCAGTTCATCTTGGGTTTGTGTAAATATATGTGGACGTTTAAAATGAAGGAGGAGGAATGCTTGTTGTTTGTGTTTATTTACCTGTATGTGACCTGTGATGTGAAATATCTTCATTCGTATTCGACATAAAGCGCTTGACTGCATGGTTCCCGTGAAATCCGATGTAAACCAACTGTTGACAAATAAACTCAATTTATTGGAAAAAAAAACCCAATAAAGTTCCTTTTTTTGTCAGTAAATAGATTCGTAAAAATATTACGGAGATTTAGATGGAAACTAAAAACATACAACAAATGCCAAAAATCGAGACATATTTTAAAAGTTTTGACGATTCATTAAAGTGTCTCGGAACTCCACCGGTCCATAAAAGTAGAGAGAAATGATCTTATTAGATTCCCAAAGGCCAAGCAGATCCAGTCCACCAAACAATTTAGTGCAAACAGCAGCTTTATGTCCATAAGTAGCCATAAAATAACCTCTGCATCAATACAAACGGGCCATGAGATGTCCAACATCTACGCAAAGACTGGAACCACGGGTTTTATTTATAGTTTGTGTTTCTATTAGCAGCCGATTTGACTTCGAGTTCCTCTCTAAATGGTTCAGAGCAGCTTTGACATGTTTTTAGGTTGTTGTTTGACTGAGAACCTAGAAGGTAATTTACACCTCATTTATGTGTCCGTCAGTGTGGTTCTGAGAGTGTTTTTGGTATCCGTACATCCACAAGAGGGCAGTGAAGAGTCAGACATTTATAATTACAGTAGAACCTGGAGATACGAGTTTAATCCGTTCCGTGACTGAACATTTAAAATAACTCAAATCATTTTAACATGTTCCAGTCTTGTAAAAAAGCCCCAAATGTTGTGTCCATCCGCCAACTAGTGGTGGTGTCCCGAAGCACGACTCGTATCTTGAAGTACTTCTGTATTTCTGAAACATTTCCGTTAGTATTTAACTGTTTTTCCTTTGTCTTACGTATCTGGAAGTGCCTCAAAAATGTGTTCTAATTCGAACACGGTGGATTAATAAACAGGCTAGTAGCCGAAAGTTGGAGATTCTGAGTTTTTGGCAAACAAAAGTCTCCTTTTCCTTGCAACACCTTCCGATGATGACTTGCTCTACCTTTGTTTCTAAAACAATACCTCCAATGTCGTTATTAACTTGATAACTTTTTTTATTCTCCTTACAGCCGACAGGTTGATGGTATTAATACAGCGTCTGAAGACAATCCGGACTAAAAACCATGGGGGTGTTTTTTCAGACACGTGTCAGGGCCTCAATCACCAGAAACCATCGCTCACATTTTGTCGATTGGTTCCTCGACCTTAATCAGACCCGCGTTTTCCTGCCTTCGCTCCGCCTGCACAGATGGACGTTTGTGACAAGGAGATAAATACAATTTAAAGCAGAAAAAGGTGATTGGATCTGATGATAAACACACAATTTGGCGGATATTACAGTCTGTTAAATAATGTTTACTCCGTGGGCGCCGACGGGATGCGGGGAGAGGCGGCGACGCGGAGCAGATGGCGGGATGATGAGCAGAGAAATGGCTGTGATGTGGTTTTCACCTCTGTTGAATGCAAAGGCGTCTGATTGGCTCGGTGACGCCGGCGGTAGATTGCCCCTCATCGCAGAAACGGCGTCCGAGCCCTCAGAACCGGACCGGTGCCGATGCTGACGAACGTCCACCTTATAAATATTCTTAACGGGCGTGAATTATTGTTGCCCTAAAAACAATCGAGGAGTAAATATAATGGCATCACTCTGATCTAAAGGGTTCATCAACGCGGGAGCGTGGACGCCATCCAGAGTTGGAACGGCGTGAAGTTTGAAGTTTCTTTGCACACATGGAAGAAGTTTTGGTCATTACAGGAAAAGTCTGTTAGCTTCCAAGTAAAATAGGAAACTTCTGCAGGTTTATCCATTTTCCTTATCACGGGTCACGGGGGTTGCTGCAGCCAATCCCAATGGACTTATGGGTAAAAGGTGGAGAAATGTTCCTTTTAGCCCATCGCGGAAGTTCTCAGAACACGTTTGACCCGATAGGCATCAAAGGACATCTGTCCTGGGCGGCAGGAAGAAGTCTATCCTGTTTGGTACCCGACACTGGTGGTGGCGGCTGATGAACCTGCTTACTAATTGCATCCCGCTTCAAAGCGGTGATGTATTTTAATTGTCAGTGTTTGTGTGTTCGTCCGTTAGTCCACCGAATATCTTCACAACCGTTCACAACTCAGGCAGCAAAGGGGATGAAAATGAGATGACGACCTTGACCTTGAGTTAAACTAGGTCAAGGTCACATTTTAACTTTTGTACACTCAGGAACCGGATAAAAAAGATAGAAAGTTGAGGGAGAAGGCCAGTGTGAGTAAGACCATAGATCAAAGCTAGTGGTTTGATCAATGACAGTTGGTCAGAGCACTAGCTTTGATTAACAATTGCTACAATTAACTAATTGCCTTAATTGCCAATTCAAATGTCCTAAAGCTAACCTACCTATCTATTTTTTACAAGGAACGTTATTAACTGGTTCAGGAACTAAATTGTTTTTGTTCTAACCGGTTCAGGAACGGCGATTCTTGGGTGGAATGTGAAAGCGGAAACGTAATAATACTATTTCTGTTCGGAACGAACCGATTTACCAAAAATTCTGGTTCAAAGTACGTCTCAGAACACATTTAACTCAAAAAACACCAGAGGACACCAAAGGACACCAGAGGACACCATAGGACAATCATAGGACATCAGAGGACACCAGAGGACACCATAGGACACCAGAGGACACCATAGGACACCATAGGACATCAGAGGACACCAGAGGACACCAGAGGACACCAGAGGACACCATAGGACACCAGAGGACACCATAGGACAATCATAGGACATCAGAGGACACCAGAGGACACCAGAGGACACCATAGGACAATCATAGGACATCAGAGGACACCAGAGGACACCACAGGACACCAGAGGACACCATAGGACACCATAGGACACCATAGGACATCAGAGGACACCATAGGACACCAGAGGACACCATAGGACACCATAGGACACCAGAGGACACCATAGGACACCAGAGGACACCAGAGGACAATCATAGGACATCAGAGGACACCAGAGGACACCAGAGGACAATCATAGGACATCAGAGGACACCAGAGGACACCAGAGGACAATCATAGGACATCAGAGGACACCAGAGGACACCATAGAACACCAGAGGACATCAGAGGACACCATAGGACAATCATAGGACATCAGAGGACACCAGAGGACACCAGAGGACACCATAGGACACCAGAGGACACCATAGGACAATCATAGGACATCAGAGGACACCAGAGGACACCAGAGGACACCATAGGACACCATAGGACATCAGAGGACACCAGAGGACACCATAGGACACCATAGGACACCATAGGACACCATAGGACATCAGAGGACACCATAGGACACCATAGGACACCAGAGGACACCAGAGGACATCAGAGGACACCATAGGACACCAGAGGACACCAGAGGACACCATAGGACACCAGAGGACATCAGAGGACACCAGAGGACATCAGAGGACACCAGAGGACACCAGAGGACATCAGAGGACACCAGAGGACATCATAGGACACCATAGGACACCATAGGACACCAGAGGACATCATAGGACACCAGAGGACACCATAGGACACCATAGGACACCAAAGGACACCAGAGGACACCAGAGGACACCAGAGGACATCAGAGGACACCAGAGGACATCAGAGGACACCATAGGACACCAGAGGACACCAAAGGACACCATAGGACACCAGAGGACATCAGAGGACACCAGAGGACATCATAGGACACCATAGGACACCATAGGACACCAGAGGACATCATAGGACACCATAGGACACCAGAGGACATCATAGGACACCATAGGACACCATAGGACACCAGAGGACATCATAGGACACCATAGGACACCAGAGGACACCAGAGGACATCTGTCCTTTGCAACAAGAGGTCAATCTCAAACGTTGGACGTCCCGACACAGGTGGTGGTGGCTGATGAACCTGCTGAGTCTGTTGAACGTTGAAGTCGATGAAGACTGGCCCGTCTCAACTCAGCTCAAGAATTTAAACACGGACTGAAGTGGACGGAGGCGGGGCTACGGGGCGGATCCAGATCAAGCTACAGGAACAGGAAGTAGTTTGTGGCCTTGGCAGAAAGTCGGCGTCGTTCTGGTTGGGGAGGAAAACAAGCGGGTTGAATGTCACCTCTAGCAGCCGTTGTGACGGCGTGATGCGACGCTTCCTTCTGTCTTCTGCCGAGCATCAGAGGAAAGCTGTCAGAGGATTAAAAAAACGCGACCAAACACTCGGCGTTAGAGCAAACTGTTGACGGTCGGTCGTTGGCGCGTCGCTCGCCGCTGGAGCCGTGATGCTGATTGGTGCTGAAGGGGCCTTCAGATGACTGATAAGCGTTGATGAATGAAAATGGAAATGCTTTTCAGCGTTTCGCCTTCAAAAGGAGGGGAATCAAACTGGGAGGAGGGGGCGGGGCCAGCGAGTGAGGTGGGGGGGGGGGGACTATTTGCCTTTTTGCAATTAACAAGATATGTTCTTTTTTATGGTCACAAAAAAGGAAATGGCTTTTAAGGTCGTAAAGGTCGAGCGCATCGAAGCATGGTGGCTCCGCAATTACTCTTCAGGCAGCGGCCTGATGGGAAGAGAAGGGGGGGCAGGCGGGATGGTGGGGTGGGGGGGGGTCCGGCCGTGTACCGAGGGTCAAATTAATGAGACGGCCGGCTCCCTGTTGAAAAGATCACATGTGATTACCGTACATCAAACAGACAGAGTGCTCAAATTATCTCCTCGCCGGCTGTGAAGCAGCAGAACGGCTGAAACCGACGGTCGGATGTGTTAAAACGACAAACGACAAAAGTTTGGCGACGCCCAGCTGGAGTCTGGGCGGACAGGTGGGGGGTCGGATGTGGTTACACTCGAGTGAAACGTTTGGTTTCCGCTTCATAAGTTTGTTCGTTAATCTATGTTAATATTAGCGTGTCGCTGGGCGTGGCCAGTAGGGGGCGCTGTGGGGGAACGGCGTGGGGAAGATGGACGCCGTCCACGAGTCGTCAGGTCGGTTAGCTCGTTTTGTTTTTATGTTCGTCCCGCTTCTCCGTGAGCATCTGGTTCACACAGGAAGTTCTAGATGGGATGTGCTAAGATGGCTAATTCTGTTAGCCTAGCAAACCATTTGATCTATGAGAGTAGAGTCAAGAACTCATGAATGTCTGTGCAGCTAAGAAGCTTGAGGAAACATATGTAGGGTTAGAAGTTTGCGATTAGCGTTTAGGGGTTAAAGGTTAGCAGTTAGCGGTTAGCGGCCATTGTTAGCATTAGGATCGGGATTATGTTTTGGAGGTAGAGTTTAGGATTAGGTTTAGTGGTTAGCTGTTAGGAGTTAGCAGTTTGGGGCTAGCGGTTAGGGTTAATAGTTAGGATTATGGTTGGCGTTATCAGTTAGGATTAGGATTAGAGTTGGTGTTAGGATTAGGATTAGGGTTAGCATTGGGATCAGGATTACGTTTAGTGGTTGGTTAGGATTAGAGTTGGTGTTAGCAGTTAGCAGTAGCGGTTAGGATGAATCTCTGTTGGGTCTAGCATCACTTGTTCAGGACTGTTAGCATAAACCAGGAGAACAACATGTGATACGGCGTTAGCGAAGACAACGTTAGCGCCTTGGCGCCATCGATGGGTCCCTGAATCTTTCGTGAATATCGACTGGACGGCCGTCAACATAACCAATATCGGGTCAATATTGGGTCAAGCGATGCATCGGAAGTGGTCCAAACCCGACGCGAAAAAAGTTACGCCAAACTTCAGACGCTAACGGTGGCTAACGCGACAATCTGGACTTCCTGTCTGCAGATGAGACGATGCTTCAGCGCAGGAAGTAATCAGAATCCACGCCGGGTTTAAAGCATTTGTCTTATTAGAATCCTGCAGGATGGGGAGGTGTGTGTTCACACACACACACACACACACACACACACACACACACACACACCATAACGATCTTATTGTAGCGCTCCAATCCCTCCTTCATTTTCCTCCCCTCTTCCCGTTGATGAGCAGAACCATCCCTTCATCATCAGCGGCGCTCTAATGTACTCTAGTCTGGGGACGGGGATGGGGGGGTGAGGGTTGGGGGGGGGGGGTAGATTGAAAACAGACTCGCTTACAAGCTGATCCCACATCAGCGGATGAAGATAACACACCGGAGTCATCGCCGGTTCGCTCGCTCCAATCAAAGCGATAGATCGCTGATCCGACGCCACGCAGATGAGCAGAGGTTCAGGGAGTTCTCATCTAACGCAAAGTTTAGTTTTACTGCAGTCTCAAACACACCACCGCCAGCCCCCCCCCCGCCCCCCCCAGGGCAAACCTCTGATTTCTATTGGCTGTTAAACAGGAAGTACAGAGAGAAACATCTCTGCACATTTATTGTGAAACGTTCATAAAAAAAAGCTCTATTTTTTTATTTGGGAGCTCAGAATTACAGGAACTCCGATGGGGCCTGAATGCAACACTCACTTCCTGTCGTGTTTTTTTCTTTAATTGCATCAAAATCAATCAAACAAAAAAAAAAAAAATCATCGACTCCATCCTGACAACTGAAATGAACAGCGTTTATTTCCTGGATCCTGGCCCTTTAAGGAAGTGAGCGCTGAAGCTGACTCCGCCCCCCTCACACCTGCTGCAATCACTTCCACCTGGAGAGGGGAAACAGGAAGTGGACCTGGAAGAGGGAACGTTTGTCACCAGCGTCTGGATTTTACACGATTAAACTGATGTTTAAAAAAAACCGTTGCAAACTGGAGACGAACTACCTGACGGAATACCACACCTGGCCACACCCGGCCACGCCCTGACACGCCAGGCCACGCCCGCTAAGACTTCAGCATGGAAGAACAGACGAGAGCAGGTGAGAGGAACTGTTCGTCATCCGGAAGAATGTTTGTTGACTTCAACAAACGTTGATTTCAGCCGTAAATTCATTGTTTGTTGAATTCAACCATGAATTTAATGTTTGAAATCAAAATTTAAATTTAAAATTCTTAAAAAAGAAAAGAAAAAAAAAAAAAAAAAAGGCGTGAATCAGGGGTCAAACGTTCAGGAACTCTGTCTTTTAGATCATCAGCCTCAGATTGTGTGTTTTTGAGCTTTGATGCTAGTTTGGCGGACATCACACACACACACACACACACACACACACACACACACACACGGCTCCGATATGATGGCGTTTTCAACGCCGGTCGTCAAAACGCATTTAAAAAACAATTTGATAGGAGGTGGCGAGACGCCGAATAAATAAAAGCAATGATGAGGCCGCCATCCATCATTAGCATATGTAAAGGTGTGTGTGTGTGTGTGTGTGTGTGTGTGAGGAATCAGACATAAAGTTGTCATCGCTGTCCGTTACCGCTCATTTGCAAACGGCGTGTGAACGTCTCAAATCGCTCCGTCTGTAATTCCTCCCAGCAGTTAATTCATCATCGACGCCGATCCTTCAGCTCCCATTACCAGGCTCCGGCCCGACCCTTGACCTCCAGCGGGGGAACCGTCGCCTGACCCCATCCATCAATGCGGGGAGACGGGAAATATTAAGGGGCTAACGTTATTAGTTTGATTACGGGGGAGGGGGGGGCGGCTGTCGTATTCAGCAGGACAGGAGCACGGTTGTCATCATCCATCCGTCTCTCTGATTGGTCGGTTTGACGTTCCGACGCTCCGAACTTTAGTTTTCTAGTTTTTACAGGAAATTTACTGGATATTATTAATTTTTTTCTGACAAAAAAATGAATAAAAAAAACTTTGCGTTGACAAAAAAAGTCGTCCAAAAAACAAAATTCAAATTTGTCAACCATAAAGTGTTCATTCTTTGTGATTCCCAGCTGTATGGAAGCCTGTGAAGGACAAACTCTTAACATCTCGCCTCCAACAAGGATTTTTGATTTCTCTTGTTCTGAGACACTAAATTTCAAATTCTAGCATAGAAATCAATTTTTAGGATTTTTAAAATTTCCAAGACAAAAATTTAAAAATTTTAAATCCATCTTTTTGTTTTTACGTGGAACGACCAAATCAGACAGGAGGTCAGGATACGGGTGGGAGGAGCTTCAAATTATTTAAATTTTAAAACTCAAGCATCCAATCAGTTGAAGGATGAAAAAATAAACCCCTAAAAAAAAAAACAAAATAATAATAATTAAAAAAAAAA
Source organism: Antennarius maculatus (assembly GCA_013358685.1). Taxonomy (NCBI): domain Eukaryota; kingdom Metazoa; phylum Chordata; class Actinopteri; order Lophiiformes; family Antennariidae; genus Antennarius; species Antennarius maculatus. Next base: position 19,834,398 of record CM023621.1, on the reverse strand, counting down.
AATTTAATTCTTAAACTTATCAGACAAAAATGAACCCGTTGTTGCAGCTGCACCTGAACGCATCGCGACAGAAGGTACAGTGGGAGAAGGCACCGCTGTGTGTGTGTGTGTGTGTGTGTGTGTGTGTGTGTGTGTGTGTGTGTGTGTGTGTGTGTGTGTGTGTGTGTGTGTGTGTGTGTCCTGAGGGATAACAGCAGGTTGACTGTCCTGATTCTGTCTGTTGTGCTTTACGTGGTCACAGTTTAGTAATACAGTCAGTAATTTACACACACACACACACACACACACACACACACACACACACACACACACACACACACACACACTTCTTGAAGGGGGTCTCTCCTTGGAGCCTCCAGTCCAATTCATTTGATTCCATTAGGGGGGGAGCAGGGGCGCTGGCGAGCCAGGCAAGGGGGGCGGGTGAGGGGGGTGAGGGAGGGGGGCGAGGGGGGCGGGGCCGCGGCGGTGGTTTCATTAGGAGCTGCGGGTGGGGGGAGGGGGGGCGGCGCGCGCCGCGTTTTTATTGGTGTTTAATCAGCTCGATTGGGACGTTTTATTAGCGCCGCGCTCCGTTTGGGGCGACAGACGAGTCAAAGCGGGGGCCGCGAGTCCCAGCAGGGGGCCGAGGGGGGCGGGATGAAATATTGAAATGTGTCCTGAGTGGCTCAATCAGAGTGGGGGGGTAGGGCAGTAAAGCTGCCAGAGTTGGGGGTTCGATTCCCCGCGCTGGAAATGTCAGGATGCTAATGAGCGCTAACGTCACGCCGACCCCCCCCCCCCGGATAACTAACTAACTAACGATCCGACGCGTCCGGGAGGAAGTGATGCAACCAGGAGGAAATACCAGAGGCGGTTAGCATCGGTCGCTAAAGGTTAGCTGTAGCTGCAGGGGTCACATGACCTCCTCCAGGTGTTTAAACACACCTGTTATTGGAGCCCTGTCACAATGATTGATAGATGATGGATGTATTGATAGATCTGTGTGTGTGTGTGTGTGTGTGTGTGTGTGTGTGTGTGTGTGTGTGTGTGTGATAGAGAGAGAGAGAAGGGGGAGGAGCCAGCATCAGGGTGGGTGTGTCTTACTCTGAGAGTCTGAACGCACGCGGAGCTCCGGCGATGCGACACACACACACACACATACACACACACACACATACACACACACACACACACACATACACACACACACACACATACACACACACACACACATACACACACATACACACACACACACATACACACACACACACACACACACACACACCTGATGAACATAGATCAAAATGGTTGTTTATAATTCTATTTATATTGTTTATAATTGTTTACAAATCGCGTATTAATGTTTATAAACAATCATTTATGGTTCCTTTGTTTAATAAAAGTGTTTATAAACAATAAAACACAATTTGTTTATAAACACAGACGCATAAAGACAAATACGCACGAGACCATTAAAAACAAACAAACAAACAAACAAACAAACAAACAACAACCGGTTGCTTTCAGACTCTTCCTCCGTTTCCGGTTTCTCTCGCGCGCGCCGGTAAAACTTCCCGTTTGATGTGGAGAAAGAAACCGACACGCGTCTGGCGCGCGCGCCTTTCCTATAAAACGGTCCCGGTTTTACCGGAGCCGCTGAACGCACGAGTCAAGTTCACCGCCGGTGCGTCACGCGCGCAATAAAAGGTGCGAGAAACGAAACGCCTCTCCTCCCCCCTCTCTCACGCACACGCACTCTCGTGCGCGCGCACACGCTCCGCTCACGCGCACACAGACGCGGGCTCTCGCCGACATACCGACACACACTCCGGCGCCGCCGCCGCCGTTAACGCACCGATGTCACCGCCGAGCTCGTGCCGCCGCTGACCGACCCGCTTTCCTTCACGTCCGCTGCTCCAAACAGACCCCCCCCCCCGATCCCCCCCCCCCCACACACACACACACCTCCACCACCACCGGAACACACCGGCAACCTGATGCCGTCCGCGGATGGAGAACCGGCGGCGGTGGCCGCGTGACGGACCGGAGCACCGGGAGAGGACCCCCCCACACTCCCCACCGACCCCCCACCCCCCCGTGAGATAATCACCTCACAGATCCATCGATTATCTGACCTGATCGACTCCGGAGGAAGAAGCGGGAGCCTCCGCGCACCGGACACCGACGGCATGACCCGGTCCGTCCCGGTACCGGGGCTGAACGGAGGGTGAGTCCCGGGACGACCGACCCCCGGTGCTCCCGGTGATCACTTCTGATCGATCGATCCATCGATTTGAGTCTGTTTGTTTGTTTTTTACGCACCGGAGAAACGGGGGACATGTCCCGGTAGAGTCCCGGTAGAGTCCCGGTAGAGTTCCGGTAGAGTCCCGGTAGAGTCCCGGTAGAGTTCCGGTAGAGTCCCGGTAGAGTCCCGGTAGAGTCCCGGTAGAGTTCCGGTAGAGTTCCGTCCCGGTTGTTGGAGAAGAAAAGAAGAAGAAACAAGAATCTCGCCCGGTTTCAGTCACCGAATCGATCCCTCCATCGATCCCGGTGATCGGTGATTACCGGGAGGAGAAGCGGAACCGGACACCGGGGGACCATGATCAGGATTTTCCCGGATTTCAGCGTCCAGGTGACGGCTTCGGCGGGAGGCGGACCGGGTACCGGAGGAGGAGGAGGCGGAGGCGGCGGGATGGTGACCGGACCCCCGGTCGGTAGAGTCCCGGTGCCGGTACCGGGAGCCACGAACGGGACCCCGCAGAGCGTGCAGGGAATCACCGCCTACCAGCAGAGGTAGGTACCGGGAGGGAACCTGTGGCACCGGGGACCGGTGTCGGTTCTGCTCCGGTTCTCCGGTTCTCCTGTGCGGTTTGTGTTTAGTTTCATTCCCGGTAAATTCTCCGGTAACGGTTGGGCATTTTTACCGGATTCAAAGTGTTCCTGGTTTCCACTGAAGGAAACTTTCACCGGTCGTCCCGCCGCCGCCCGGTTCGGTTCTCCTCCCGTACCGGAACCGGGATGCTCCAGAAACGGGAGTCCTTTCCCGGTTAAAACCCCCGGTTTGTACCGGATTATGTTTGTTCCGGTTTCACCGGAAAGTTAGCGTAAAAAAAGTGGATTTAAAAAAAAGAAAAAAGAGAAACGGAACCGGGAGCCCCGGGATGAATCCCGGTAAACACGGATGGAGTTCCGTTAATCCTCCGGTAACCGTTCGGTCCCCGTTATTCCCGTGATCCCTCCCTCCGGACCGGATCACCTCCCGGTTCGGTTCGTTCCGGTTTGACCTTTATAATCACGGGGTTGCGTGACCCCCCCCACCCAGACTCCGTCTAACGAACCGGGGGCCTCCGCCTGCACCGGGAGCGTCTCAACCGGGGGCCGGTTGTTATTTAAACCCCCCCCCCCTTAAAACAGGTGAACTTCACCGGAACGCGTTCCGTTATTCGCGTCTGGTTCCGTTCTACCGGGACGAGACGCCCCCCCGCCCCCCCAGACACCCGGGGGCTGACATGTTCCTACATTCCGTTCCGGTAGCGCCTCCGGTTGACCGGTCCGGTAACGGGAGCAGAGGAGAAGGAGGGGGGGCCAGACCCGGTCCGGTAACGGAGCGCGTGCCGGTTCCAGGATAAAATCCGGTTCCACGGAAACCCAAAAAAACCCCCAAACACCCCAGATTACCCCCCCCCCACCCCACAAACCCCCCCACTGGGGAGCGCACCCAGGGTCTGATGTCTGAGTGACGTCACGGCGGTTCAGCCGGGGGTCACACAGGTGACCTTTCAACAGGTGTGCACGCGGCGGCGGATGGATGGTCCGAACCTGTGTGAATATGACCCCCCCCCCCCCAATCACGACCACCGTTAGCAAGGTGGGGGGTCACCGTCCTGGTCCCCCCCCCCACCCCCTCGGGCCGTGATTTCCCACCGCCTGTTGGTGTGGAGAATACCCAGCATGCCTTTGACCTTGAGAGGTCATTGGTGTAGAGAGGGGTGGGGGGTTCAGTTTCCGGTGGTGGTGGTGGGGGGGGGGGGTAATCACACATCACAACAATTAGAGACAATTATACATTTAGAAAAACAAAAGGAATTTAACGGAATATTTGGGGGGGGGGGGGGCATGGGGGCGATAAAGATCCGTCGCTCGCGCGTAAAACATCAAAGCCTGAACGGAAACGAGTTCCGGTGTCCGAAAAATATAAATAATGAAGAAAATTAATTTTTGAAGCGAAGCCAGAATTTCCTGCGGAACTCAAACGCATCGCGAGGAAAAAGTTGGAATCTGAAGTGAGACGTTCAGGGGCTGATGAGTCTATTATGACACTGAAGGAGTGTGTGTGTGTGTGTGTGTGTGGGGGGGGGGGTTGACTGGGCGAACATCCAACCCCCCCCCCGCGCTGAGTGCTTTTTTTTTTTTACTTTATTTGGTTTATCTAAAAAAAACGGATCACAGCCCTGCGGTACAACCTGTAATACAAGAGAATTAAATCACACACACACACACACACACACACACACACACACACACACACACACACACACCGGAGGAAACACCGGCGTCCTCTTTCCCGTCCGCAGCCACCGGAGGACAAACCGGTCCCGTTCCGCCGCGCGGCTCCACCGCCCCCGCGACGCGACGCGACGCGACGCGCCGCCGCGTGGACTTCAACCGCGGATGCTGTCGCCGCGTCAGCGGCGGGAACGTCCGGATCTCACGCGCCGGTCGCCGTTTTTCCCACCGGAGGACACGCGGGAAATTCTCCGGTAGAACCGAACTGAAGCGGAGCGCGACGGAGAGGCGGCGGCGGCATCCACCGCGCCCCCCCCCCTCCCACACACACACACACACACCCCCACCCCAGAACTCCGCTCGGCATGGCTCCGCTCCTGCAGCCCGGTCCTCACCGTCGCCTCCCGTTATTTCCGCGCTCCTGAAGCGGCAGCAGCGGCGGCGGAGGACAGAGAGACAAGCGCGGGACGCGCGCGACTCACGCACGCACGCGCACACACTCTTCACGCGTTGACACACACACACACACACACACAGACATGGCTTTGTCTTAACACGCCGACCATGACGCATTGCTGTCGGCGCGCCGCGCACCGCCGCCGCGCCGCGTCCGAATAAAACAACCCGCGGAGGAGGAGACGCGGAAAGGAGAGAAAGTGAACGCAAATAATTGTTGCGGGAAGATGGCGCCCACCAAACCGAGCATCCAGCAGGACCCGACGCGGAGAGAACGGTAACCGGTTGGACACACACTCTCTCTCACACACACACACACACACACACACACACACTCCTCCTGGCCGCACTGCATGCCGCACGCCGCGCACACACGCGGCGGCTGTTCCGCGTCGCTTTGCGTTTTTATTCTGCGCCTGGCGGAACGCGGTTTCCGTTCCAGAGGAGAGGCGTGCGCAGTCGCGCGCGCGCGCGTGTGTGTGTGTGTGTGTGTGTGTGTGTGTCGGTTTGTTTCTGGGTAACAGGTCGGTGTCTGCTCGCGGGAAACAATCTGCTTGGCGCGAGCTCGCGTTTCCTCCCCAGTGTGTGTGTGTGTGTGTGTGTGTGTGTGTGTGTGTGTGTGTGAGATGCACCTGTAATATGAACATGTGCGCGTGCGCGTCAGGAGGACACGCAGTGTGTTGTGATGCTTCCTCGCGCGCGCAAGGTGTGTGAACGTCGAGGAAAAGGCGTGCATCCATCGATGACGCGCGCGCGCGTGTGTGTTTGTGTGTGTGTGTGTGTGTGTGTGTGTGTGTCTCTGAGGAATCAACAGGAAGTTTTATTGTGGAGGGCTGAGCTGGTCTCACCTGTTCAGGTCAAGCCCCGCCCACCTGGACGTGACCTTTAGCTGCATGACTGGTGGTGGGTTTTAAGGTGGAATGAGGATTAAAGGTGGAATCGTTGGGTTTTAGACGTCAACATGATCAACTGGTGGATTCATGGAACCTGTTGTTACTGCAGGGAGAGTTCTATCGATTCTATTGATTCTGTTCTATCGATTCTATTGATTCTGTTCTATCGATTCTATTGATTCTGTTCTATCGATTCTATTGATTCTGTTCTATCGATTCTATTGATTCTGTTCTATCGATTCTATTGATTCTGTTCTATCGATTCTATTGATTCTGTTCTATCGATTCTATTGATTCTGTTCTATCGATTCTATTGATTCTGTTCTATCGATTCTATTGATTCTGTTCTATCGATTCTATTGATTCTGTTCTATCGATTCTATTGATTCTGTTCTATCGATTCTATTGATTCTGTTCTATCGATTCTATTGATTCTGTTCTATCGATTCTATTGATTCTGTTCTATCGATTCTATTGATTCTGTTCTATCGATTCTATTGATTCTGTTCTATCGATTCTATTGATTCTGTTCTATCGATTCTATTGATTCTGTTCTATCGATTCTATTGATTCTGTTCTATCGATTCTATTGATTCTGTTCTATCGATTCTATTGATTCTGTTCTATCGATTCTATTGATTCTGTTCTATCGATTCTATTGATTCTGTTCTATCGATTCTATTGATTCTGTTCTATCGATTCTATTGATTCTGTTCTATCGATTCTATTGATTCTATTGGATTCTATTCTATTTGATTGTATTCTGTTCTGGTGTCACCTGTTGATGGATTGATCCTCATTGGTCTGTTGTGATCAGGACAGGAAGTGCTGACTGTAACTTCCTGTGGTTTTTTTCTCGCCTGTCGATTTTGCGTCACAGAGTTTCTTCTTCTCTCATTTAATTTTTAATCTATTTTTATTTTTTATTTTAAACTTGTTGGAACGACTCATGTCGTCCGTTTATTTTAACTTCCTGTTTCTCCTCTTCAGGGTCACGTGACTCTGATCTGTGGTGCCTTCAAGGCCGCCTCGGTCCACTTTTGGTGTGTTTTTCTTTTTAATGCTGAAGTGTGTGTGTGTGTGTGTGTGTTTTAGAAAATATTCTAAATGATTAATAATAAATATTAAAATTACACATCATTCTGTAATGCTGTTTCCTGTGAGGGAAAAATAACTCGGACCAAGATTTTGATCCCGACACTCTCAGAACATTAAATAAATAGATTTAAATTTAATTTACTATTATTTTAATAGTTCTTACGAGTTTCCAACATTTAAATCCAGTAAAATGATTTCATTTCAGCCGTTTCCTCCTCGGTTTGTAATGCGTGCCGCTTAACGTTTTTAGCGCCGCCTCAGCAGATCAGCTGATGTTCACACACGTGTGTCGTCGATGAGCAGCCAGAGGTCAGAGGTCAAATCTGCCGAGCTGTGACCAAAGCAGGAGGCGGGACTTCCTGCTTTGGTCCCGATCCGCTGCGTTTCAGAGGATTTCCCGATGTCGGAGGTGCACTTGAACGCACCGTGCTCATAACTCCATCACAGCGACGGGAGGAAGGTGATTGAATTTTTTTATCGTGATTAATTATCGGTTTGTCGTCGCCGCCTGAAACCAACAGAAAGAAAAACGATGATTTGTTTGGGCAATAAAGTTATTCCTGTTTTTTTTTTTGTAATCCATCTATTAATTTCGCTCCTCATCCATTCATCTCGCTGTCCCTCCATCGCTCACCTACCCCCCCATCCATCCATCCATCCATCCATCCATCCATCCATCCATCCATCCATCCATTCATCTGCTCCCCTCCTCCACCCGGCGGTGCGTTCGCTGTCAGCCGCCGCTGCTGGATCTGTTTCCGGGGGCATTTCAGCGCCGATTGGCATCTGGAGGAGAGCAAATTAATTTCCAGGTAGAGGGAGGGGGGAGGAGAGTGGAGGTGGGGGGGGGGGGGCAGAGAGCTGCTGCTATCAGGACAAGACAGCGGCGCTGGAGAGGAGGAGGAGGAGGATGAAGAGATGGAGGAGGGAGGAGGACCGGACAAGAGGCAGCGCTGGGGGGGTGAGGAAGAGTCAGGAAAACCAGAGGGGGAGGGGGATTTATCCCCGGGGTGGGGGGTGGAGAGACAAGGAAGAATTCTGGAGGAAATCTCTGAAAAGACGCGAACAAACAACGTGTTTTTATTTATGATGCGTTCGCCGGTGGGACGTTTAAGGAGGGACTTCCTGTTGATCTGAAATGACTTCCTGTTTTTATCGGTCGCCAAATGATTAAAAAAAAACAACTCTAAACACACTTTAACCCCCCGTTTCTGCAAATTCTCACATTTCAGATATGAGACGGTGAAATTTCCCACGTTCATCAAAGGCAACAGGCTATCATTAGCATTAGCTTTCACAATTAGCGATCACGATTGTTTTGAGTTCATCCAGAAGGTCAAAGGTCAAATTCAGTGTGAGGTCGTTTTGAAGAATCATTCAATATAAAATATTTATATTTATTTAATCGATATTTAATTTATATGAATGTGAAAATTTGCTAAATCTAAAATAAATCAAATTTAACTTTGTTTTAACTTTCCTGTTTTGTTTTTTTTATAAAGAACCTTTTGGTTCATGAATCACATTAGAAATGACACAAATATGTTTCTTCAAAATCTTGTGTAAATTTCATTTTACTTTAAAAACAATCGTATTTAGTCGTTAGTGACTCAATGCAAATTTTTTTTTTAATAAACATTGAGATTTCTTCCACATAAAAACAGAAACCGACATCTCAAACAAGAACTCCTGACTTCCTTTAATTTATTCCATTTTGAAAAACGGAGGGAAGAAGAGAAATAAAGACAAACTTAGAGCTGGAATAAAGAAGTGAGCAGCCGGGAGACGGAGGAAGAGAAAGGAAGCTGGCGACGGCGGCCAACAACGGGAAAACCACAAAACACAAAGTTGGCTTTGTCCCCAAAACAAACCCCCCTTCCCTTGTCACTCCCCCCTTTTCCTCCCCCAGGGGCAAAATAACACAATAAAACGTCCAATTACCCCATTCTGATGAGCGGGAGGCCGGTCCGTGGTGCGTTCGAGTCGCGTTGGATCCCAAAGTGTTGTTAGGAAATGTTTAGGCGGGTGGGATAAAAAGGCCCCCCCCACTTTTTTATTTGTTTGTTTGTTTGTTTTTGAGGCGCGTCTGCACTCGGAGTGCCGGCCCCGGCCTTCCTCTGTGATTTGAGCGGATTGGTTTTCGTCGACACAAACGTAAACACAAACGTAAACAAAAAAATTACGTAAACACAAATGTAAACACAAACGTAAACGTAAACACAAATGTACATAAACACAAACGTAAACACAAACGTAAACACAAACGTAAACAAAAAGAATTACGTAAACACAAATGTAAACACAAACGTAAACGTAAACACAAACGTAAACGTAAACACAAATGTACATAAACACAAATGTAAACACAAATGTAAACGTAAACAAAAAAATTACGTAAACAAAAAAATTACGTAAACACAAATGTAAACATAAACGTAAACACAAATGTACATAAACACAAACGTAAACACAAACGTAAACACAAACGTAAACGTAAACACAAATGTACATAAACACAAACGTAAACGTAAACACAAATGTACATAAACACAAACGTAAACACAAACTTACGTAAACACAAACATAAACAAAATGAATGAAAACAGGGTAGCGCTAACACGTTAGCAGCATTAGCTAGAGGATGGAGAGGCCGCTGAGGTCACCTGACCCCGTGTGAGGTCAGCGTCGCTCCCGACGAGACTCCGCCCCCGACGGAGGAAGATTCCGAAGGCAAAGAAAGTAGTTCCGCAAAAAATAGTTCCGCTTTTGAGCGTTCCTCCTCCTCTTCCTCCCTGTTTATCACTCCTCCTGTGTGTGTGTGTGTGTGTGTGTGTGTGTGTGTGTGTGTGTGTGTGTGTAGGGGGGGTGCAATCAGCTCCGACCTGCTGACTCGGCAGATTCCCACCTGAGGACCAATATCTACCTGTCCTTGAGAACTCACACTTCAATTATACTTTAAACACACACACACACACACACACACACACACACACACACACACACACACACACACACACACGTATTCGCTCCGCCCTCTTCAGCCATGTTTAGGTTCAGGTGTTAATGACCAGGTAGGGATGGATGATGGATGGATGATGGATGATGGATGGATGATGGATGGATGATGGATGGATGATGGATGGATGATGGATGGATGATGGATGGATGATGGATGATGGATGGATGATGGATGGATGATGGATGGATGGATGATGGATGGATGGATGGATGATGGATGGATGATGGATGATGGATGGATGATGGATGGATGATGGATGGATGGATGATGGATGATGGATGGATGATGGATGGATGATGGATGGATGGATGATGGATGGATGATGGATGGATGATGGATGGATGATGGATGGATGATGGATGATGGATGATGGATGGGTGATGGATGGATGATGGATGGATGGATGATGGATGATGGATGGATGATGGATGGATGATGGATGGATGGATGATGGATGGATGATGGATGGATGATGGATGGATGGATGATGGATGGATGATGGATGGATGATGGATGGATGATGGATGGATGATGGATGATGGATGGATGATGGATGGATGATGGATGGATGGATGATGGATGGATGGATGGATGATGGATGGATGATGGATGATGGATGGATGATGGATGGATGATGGATGGATGATGGATGGATGGATGATGGATGGATGATGGATGGATGATGGATGATGGATGGATGATGGATGGATGATGGATGGATGATGGATGGATGATGGATGGATGATGGATGATGGATGGATGATGGATGGATGATGGATGGATGGATGATGGATGGATGATGGATGGAGGATGGATGGATGATGGATGATGGATGGATGATGGATGGATGATGGATGGATGATGGATGATGGATGGATGATGGATGGATGATGGATGATGGATGGATGATGGATGGATGATGGATGATGGATGGATGATGGATGGATGATGGATGGATGATGGATGGATGATGGATGATGGATGGATGATGGATGGATGATGGATGGATGATGGATGGATGATGGATGATGGATGGATGATGGATGGATGATGGATGGATGATGGATGATGGCGTTTGACCTTCAGGACGTTGGTCCTGCTTCCTGTTGCTATCGTTGGTATTATGGTCTGTCGCTGTATGTCAGCGGAGCCCTCTGATTGGTGGAGGCGTCTGATTGGTGGAGGCGTCTGATTGGTGGAGGCGTCTGATTGGTGGAGGCGTCTGATTGGTGGAGGCGTCTGATTGGTGGAGCCGTTCAGCTATTTTCCTTCTTTTGTTGGACGTGAATGGTTTTCTTACCTGTGGCTCTGCTGCGCTGTGATTGGACGAGAATTTAACTCCTAAAGGTGTTTAGATAATGAAAGAAAGGGCTTCTCAAAGAGGGGGTCACAACCCCCCAGGGGTCAGGAGACACAAAGGTGGGGTCGGGACGAGTGTGTGAGTGTGTGTGTGTGTGTGTGTGTGAGTGTGTGTGAGGACAGGTGTTGTCACCTGATGATGACGTCACATTTATCGATGTTTGTTTGCTGATGTTTCTTTTTTCCTGTTTCCTCTTCCTCATTTCCTCCTCTTCCTCTCTGACAGTACCCCCCCCCCCCGCTGTCATTACCTCCTCATCTCCTCCTTGCCCCCGGTGTGGTCACCTGTTTTGCCCCTGTAGGCAGGAAGGAGACCTGGGGGTGAAATGACTATTGATTATTCTCTGTTGGACAGGAGGGGGGGAGGAAGGGGATGGGGGGGGGTGGTGACACCTCAGGGAGGGGGGAAGGAGAAATGATGCGTTTGAGAAAACACACCGTCCCGCCGCCACAAATATTCCCTGAAGCACAAAAAGAAAAATTCCGTCTGTTTGTGGGTTAAAACCTAAAAAAATGCACCTTTTTCAAAAAGAATTTTATCTCTGATGTTTAAAATCTGAATCTTAAACTCGATGTTTCAGACGTTTACGAAACGCTTCGGGTTCATTTCTTCCGTTTACGCACATCATTTCCGAGATCCTACGATTCGGTCGAAACGCGACGATTCTTCTGAAAAAAGTTTCCAAATCTGTGCTTTTATTTTGTCGGTTCGCACATCATCGCAACTTCCTCTACTTGCGAATCTCGCTGCCCCCTACTGGCTGGATCGGTGCGTTGCAGGACATTGACAGATGTAATAATTAAAAAGTATGAATTAATTTTTATACACAGATGAAAATCTAACACTTTGTTTGATTTCTTTTTATTTTATTCTAATTTCTTTTATTTTATTATTTTTCTAAAAAAATTTTACGCTAGTATTGTCATAGCTCAGGCGAAAATTATGGACAAATTAATTGTTTTTTAAATTTATGATTTCAAAATAGTAAAAAATTTGAAGTGTCCCTGATCCTAATCCAGATTAAAGCAAATCAGTATTTCAAAAATGATTATTTGTTTTATATGAGAAATAAACTCTTTGGAAACACTCGTGTCACCGTTCATTTACGTCACACGATCAGCTGATACTGAAATGATGTTAATGAATATTTTTTAATCTGAGTTTTATGGTTTTGATCCTAGAAAATAAATTTTAATCCCGATTTTCTATTTCTGCGTTCATTCAGAATATTTCTCTCCTCTTTCCCACTCATCCGCCTTCATCCCTTCTTCTCTGCTGCGTCGCAAATAGTGCAGTATGAAGTGAAATGGCAATCTGTGTGTGTGTGTGTGTGTGTGTGTGTGTGTGTGTGTGCGTGTGTGTGTGCGTGTGTGTGCGTGTGTGTGAACGGCGACCTGCTGAGCGCTACATGGTGACATTTGGGAGAAGACTCGACCTCATGCTGATCAGAGATGAGCACCTCTCAAAGAGCTGTCTGACACACACACACACACACACACACACACACACACACACACACACACACACACACACACACACACTCTGGTTTATAATATCAGATATTCTTCATTTACTTGCTCACCTTTAAATAAAAGCTTTTAAATTTACTTTAACTTAATAATTTTAATAATAAAAATATTCTCAACTCAATTTAAAGTTAAATAAAAATAAATTAATAATAAATTAATAATAAATTAATAAAAAATTAATAATAAATTAATAATAAATTAATAATAAATTTCCAACTTGTTGTCATATAAACGACAGAAGGAAGCCCACAGTCCCTCAGCTGCGTTGGGATTCGAACCGACCACCTGCGTCACCTTCAGGGCAGTCAGTACAGCCCCTCCCCCATGTACCCCCACACCCCCCCCCCCATGTTGTTGTTGCTCCATCATGATGGATCTGCTGCATGGAGTAATTTCATGCACATGTCCTCCAGATATTGATGTATGTGCTGATTCACACACTTGACTCCTGCCCCCCCCCCCCTCCACACACACACACACACACACACACACGGGCGGCGCTGTGAATCCTTCTTGTGTCTTTGTGACCTTATTTGAGACAACAGGACGCCTCGTCGTCGTCACACCATGAATCCCAATAAAGTTTAATTCTATTCAAACTCTGCAGCGCGTCCTCTTCGGGTTGATTCGTCGCTCCGTCGTGACATTTGAACTCTGCTGGTTCTGAATAACAACAGAGGTCCTTTAATGAGGGACGAGATGCTTTCAAAGACCAGGGGACAACTCGGCGCCAGGCTTTTATTTTCTAAAATTCTCCTGCGTCAAAATAAGACGTAACCGAACTTCGAGAAATAACAATCAGTGGTTTTTGTTAGCGGCTTTAAACAATCAAGGTTTGGCTGTGGCTAAGCTAATTAGCTTGGTGAAAATATTCATTTATTTCTAGCATCCTATGAATATAAATGCATTTCCGTCGGACTGGATTTCTTTCTTATGATGCACACATTTCTGATGGAGTCAGAAAGACGGAGGTCAAGTTTGATCTGAACTCATGAATAAAATATTAAATGTTTTAGACGTTTCCATCTGCAACAAAACTGCTTTCAGGGTGAGATTTAAATCCACCACGAAAGAAAAGCTCGTTTTCTGATTTGTTGTCATTGCTTAAATCAAAGGGATCATTTCTGGAATTACAAGGTAGGGAATTGAGTAAAACAAAAAATATTTATCACCAATATACCCCCAAGTCACACCCGTTTGTGTCAGGTGTGAGTTAAGGGTTAAAAGTGTGTGTTTTTGTGTGTGTTTGTGCTTCGTTTCGGACGCAGACTGAAGGAAACTGGTGCCGATAACTCTCTACGCCGATGACGCTCTGCTTTACATCACTGTGTCGCTTCAGGAATATCAGAATGCTCTTTCAGGGGTCGTTTCCGTGACGATATTTCTGCACTAACAGTAAACTCGTGTTGCATTTTGGGAAGTCGTTTACGTGAGAATTCGAATTTATAAAAAAAAAAAAAAAAAAAAAAAATCGAGGTGTAATATTTTGAAATCTGATTTAAACGCTTTTAAAATGGAATTCAGTCATCACGATCACACACTTGAATCAAATCAACCCACAGGTGTGAGTTAACACTTAAAAGTGTGTGTTTTTGTGTTTTTGTGTGTGTTTGTGCTTCGTTTCGGACGCAGACTGAAGGAAACTGGTGCCGATAACTCTCTACGCCGATGACGCTCTGCTTTACATCACTGTGTCGCTTCAGGAATATCAGACTTCACACGAAATATCAAATACATCAAATAAATATCAAATATAGAATATCACACTTTAATCAAACCACACACACACACACACACACACACACACACTTTTACATTTTTTTGCTAACGTGGTTTCATCCGACGCTAAAATTAATCCGCGCTCCTTCCTCCCGTTCTGCCGAACCCGATCACGACCCCCAGAATGTTCCTCATTCACTATTTTATACACTTTACAGGCCCCCCCCCCCCACCCCACTCACTCCCTACGCCCCCCCCCCCCCCTGTTTACGTATGGTTTTCTCTGCTCGGCCAAATTAAAGGGAGATTCCATTAATTTTTCAGCGCCCGTTGAGGTGAATTTGCATTTCTATCTGCGGCTTAAAGCCGACGCTCGTTAAAAAACAGAAATGCTGAAATCGTAAATTGCCAAAACTTTTTTTTCTTCTCTCGGAAAATCAAAGTGCAGTCACTCACATTTTCATTTCAACCCCCCCCCCCACCCCTCACCCCTCACCCCATCCCTGCAAACACACTTACACTTAAATGCACTCACACACACACACACACACATGCATCCTTATACACCTTATACCTCCCCAGTGTGTGTGTGTGTGTGTGTGTGTGTGTGTGTGTGTGTGTGTTGTTGTTAATTGGAGTGTGGGCTCCATGACAGCTATCAGCGGCTCA
>CM023621.1:19791664-19814164 GCA_013358685.1 Antennarius maculatus | reverse complement strand
CACTAATGCTAACAAACGCTCGCTGGCGCCGCCTACAGGTGAACGTAGGTGAGCGTTTCCAGGCGCGAACGTTTCCCATTTTTCCGTTACGCGGCGGCGGGAGAGCGAGGAGACGACGTTCACCCGAGCTAACCTCCCTCCTCTTCCTCGCTCCCGCCGCCTGTGGATTAGAAGAACAAAGCCGACAGAGTCCCCCCCCACCCTCAGAGCGCCAGCCACTCCAGGCCCCGCCCCCCTACCCCCCCGCCCCCCCCCGGGTTATTTCAACACTCTTTCTCTGCTTCACACCGAGAGGTGACTCCTGAGAGGAGGAATTCCCATGCTGTCATGGGAAAAACTGTCACCGGTGTGTGTGTGTGTGTGTGTGTGTGTGTGTGTGTGTGTGTGTGTGTGTGTGTGTGTGTGTGTTCTAGAGGAAACTCTCTTTTTGCAGCAACATTTACATTTAGTGCTTCATTGGGGGGATTGTGGGACGGCGTGATGTCATCGCCGGGTCGTCAGCGGTAACGGAATACAATCCGATTATCCTGATGAATTCGCACGCGCGCACACACACACACACACACACACACACACACACACACACACACACACACACACACACACACTTGTCCTGCGTCTCTTTGTCCTTTAGGTGTCTAATTGGACGCCTGTTTAGAAAAGGAAAGATGTTAAGTAGGAGGAATTCCCATAATGCTCTTTTACTGTGGGGGGGGGACAATAGGGACTAATTGGTTCGTATTAGCAGAGAGAGGGGGGGGGGTGTACTTAAGGCCTTTGGAGGGAAGAGCAGCATTATGGGTAGCCTGTGTGTGTGCTTTGCTCTATTGTGTGGGAAAGTAGCTGTGTGTGTTGTGTGTGTGTGTGTGTGTGTGTGTGTGTGTGGGGGGGGGGGTTGGTAAATTTGTCAAATTTATTTAATTTATCAGATTTAATCTGTTAAATTTAATCCACGTCGAGATGAAGACGTCTGAACCTGAGCTGGGATCAAGGTCACTGGAGGTCACTGAAGGTCACTGAAGGTCACTGAAGGTCACTGAATCCAGTCGTTAAATTCCGGTTCTGACATTGAAGATGAGCAGAAAAGAAAGGAGTGGATAGGCTCCGCCCTCCACAGTCTGGCTCCTCCCTCCAGAGTCTGGGTCCTGTCCAGAGTTTCTTCCTCGATGAAGGAGTTTTTCCCGCCGCTGTCTGTTGGGTTTTTCTGTCTGTTAACGCACTTTGAGATGTCTGGTTAAGGGTTATGCAAATTAAAGTTGATTGATTGATTGATTGATTGATTGATTGATTGATTGATATCACAGGGAGAAGATGATATCGAAATGTTTGATTCTGGGAGGATCGGATCAGGTTTTTTTTTTTTGCAGCGTCTCTTGAAAAGTTGTCTGAAGTTTTGTCGTTTGAATCCTGAAAAGCCACGCCCCCTGGCTGTGATTGGTTGTTCCGTGTTCCACACACGCGTGTCGACGTTCCACAGGCGTCCTTCTGGTTGCCGGTGTGATATTTTTCCGGGCCGGTTCTCCGCTTTAGCCCGATTTAATTAGCAGCCTTTCAACAGAACTAATGATCAGCGACACCGACCCGGCTGGACGCGGAGCGAAAGGGGACGTGGCCCAAGCGGAGCGGTTTAACGGTTTGATGCCCACTTGTATTGTTTTTGATCCAAACCGGTTTAACGGAACATGAGGGTGGGGGGGGGGGTTGGTTTGTTTCTGTAGACTTGTTGGATCGGACGGGTGGGAAGAATCTCCTGAAGTTTAATTTCAGTTCCTCGCTTTTTAATTAAGGATGTGGGAGTCGTGACCGATCGTCCGATAGTCGCTAACGGCGCCGATCCATTATGCCGGTTTGGCTCCGAGGCAGGAACCAATGAGAGGACGGTTCACACCCGTGTTTCCTGTTTTTGGATGAACGCCCAATGGGAAAGAGGTGAGGTGATGCGGTCTCACTGATGTCGTATCCATCCGCCAACACGTGGTAAAGGACGAGATCCGGTCTCACTGATGTCGTATCCATCCGCCAACACGTGGTAAAGGACGAGATCCGGTCTCACCGATGTTGTAGCCCCGCCTCCATCGTGTGACGTTGCCATGGCGACAAATGAACATGATGCTGTACTTGGAACTCGATGCTAGGCGAGTCGAGTAGGTCCAGCGCCACATAGTGGGGATGCAGTATTACACACACACACACACACACACACACACACACACACACACACACACACACACACACACACACGTTGCTGTGATTAGCTTTGGCAGCACGAGGCCGTCCAGCGCTCTCAGATATAACTGCTCCTCTTTGATAAACATGAGAGCTCACACACACCGCTGTCGACTGAAGCTATGCACACACACGCGCGCGCGCACACACACACACACACACACACACACACACACACACACACACACACCCAGGCCTTCGGTCAGTGGACTCTCAGTTTGTGAAGCCTGCAGAATATTTGATATGTAGATAAGTCTTAAAAAGGGTGAGATTTGCATATTGGGCTCCTGTTGCAAACGGCTCGCAGTCACATGTGGTCGGTGCGTTTTTAATCAGCGGGCAGAAAAAAATTAATTTGTTTTTGGAGGTGGGGGTGGGGGTGGGGGTGGAGAAACGTCTCTGTTCCAATAGCAGCGTTTTGTCGGAGCAGCCGCCGACGGGCAGCGAATCAAACGCCTCGAAATCCACGTTCAGGTCCTTTATGGAATTCCGTGTTTTTAATTCATCCGTGTTTTGTCACCTGGTTAAAGAGTTGGAGTCAAAGGTCATTCTTCTTCTTTGATCTTGTGTGTTTTTGCAGCTCTTTTCTAACTTTAGGACGTTTAAAAACGGACTTTTTATCGGTGGATCGTCTCAGAAAACGTCTGATATTCTTCTTTCTGTTGGTTTCTTGACATTCTGTCGTTCATCAGCGTCTCAAATGTTTTTACTTTAATTAATCTAATGGTTCTAATTCCACAAAATAAAGTCTGGTCAGACAAACTGAAGCTCTTTTGTTTTCCTCTAATCTATAATGAAATAATCAGTAAAATTTTCATGACGTAGCCTTCAGATAATTCTATTGATCGAACCAGCTCCTCAAAAATGTCGACCCAGTGGACCAAATCAGAATCATTATCTGCTAAAGGTAATAATTTAACTGTCTTTATTAATGCGCAGCTTTCATAATGAAGCCAGTGGATCACCTTTAATTAGCTGTGGATACAGTGGTTTTAGCCAAAAGCTAAACGCTAGCACGACTAGCGGATCAGCTGAAAAGACTCATTTTGTTTTAGCTTAGCGACAGTTTCCTCATGCGTCTAATGAAAAGTCAAAAATTGTCATTATTATAATTTTTATTTCTGGTTTGAAATGTTGGTGATGTTAGCAGTGCTAGTAAATAAGCTAACTGTTGTGTGTAATTCTTTTTCTGGATGTGGGAAATTAATTCTCTTGAGTGGAAACTGACTTGAAATTTTCAAACACGGGAAATGGAATCATTTTAGTGGACGACAAAACCAAATTTCCAATTATCATCTTTCAAATTAGCATCGTTTACTGATCACTCTGTGTTCGTTTAAACATCCTGTTTCGTTTCTTCGGCTCTAGACTCTTTGTCACTTTGGTCTCGGGGTAAATCCTCAAACGTGAGCGCTCCGATGGCGGCTGTGGGGATTCAACTCCACCCCCTTCCCCTTTAAGACGTGACAGATCGCGGGAGATCTTAAAGTGTTGGCTGTCCTCCCCGCCGCCGTGAGGCGAACACCCCACCTGGCGAGCTGGCGGCGGCGGCGCTGAACGTGTTTTTGTCTCTGCGCGCTCAGCACGCCGGATTATTTCCACCAAAGCGCTTCTTAAGCGACGCCAACTCGTTTCTGTCTGTGTGAACAAACGTCGAGAGCGACGGGTTGGAGCGTCTCTGGTGGCGCTGGATGTCCTAGTTTCCGGGACGCCATCTCTCATCCCGGTGCCGAACGTGCTCCCACCACTTTAGGAAACATTTAGATTCCAACTGCTTTGACATTTTCTGAGTTTCACAGTTTAGCTTCAGCAGAAGTCACCCGGTGACTCAGGTTTTGGGTTAATAGCTTTAGCACGAGTATCAATTCAGAGACCTGGCTTTAAAGACTCGACTCACTTGTTGATGATGAGGACTTGTAGTTCCACCAGACATTATTTCAAGGACCTCGAGTTGAGTTGACCTTAGAAGAGATGAGATCTGACCTGGTGTCTTCATAATGGACTCAAAGCCAGACTTTAGACGTCTTTCATAGTCTTGACACAAGGCTGAACCTCAGGAGAGGAGACCTGACCTAGACTCATATTCTCATCTGACTGGAACCCTGACTAAAGACCGCCCTCTGCTAACGACACTTTAGATGTCCTTCAAGAACTTGGAACACTTAGTAAAACCTGATTTTGGACTTGAGACTGGACTTGAGGCTAGTCCTTAGAAGAGTCCTGACCTCGTGTCGTAGAAACGGACAAGAAACCAAACTATAGACATCTTTAATAGACTGTCTGTCTGTCTGTCTGTCTCTCTCTCTATCAATCAATCAATCAATCAATCAATTAATCAATCATAGACCTGAAGAGAGGAGACCTGACCTAGACTCTTTTTCACATCTGACTGGAACCCTGACTAAAGACCGCCCTCTGCTAACGTGACACTTTAGATGTCCTTCTAGAACTTGGGTCACTTAGAACCTGATTTTGGTCTTGAAGCTGGACTTGAGGCTAGTCCTTAGAAGAGTCCTGACCTGGTGTCTTAGAAACAGATTAGAAACCAAACTATAGACATTTTTTTTAGACTTGAGGGTAGTCCCAGACAACATGAGATCTGACTTGGACTCTTCTCAACTGACTTGAACTCTGACTAAAGACCACCCCTTCTGATATGACTCCTTAGTGTCCTTCAAGTACTTGGATCACCTGGTAGCATCTAAAATTGGTCTTGAGACTTCCCTCGGAGCTGAAACTGAATCTAACCAGACTTGAGACGTATCTGGTTGGTCTCTTCTGGACGTTAGCGTTGAAGTTCAGACTTTTCTTTGCCCAAATGAGACTTGACTTCCTGTTCTGGCCTTGACTTGGTTCTAACTTGAGAATCGCTCCGATTCTGAACCTATAAAGGACTTGAGAGACACCTGGACCTTGTGGAAACACCTGACCACTCACCCTGACACCTTAAGTCTATTCCCCCTCAGATATTAACGGTACTGAATCCGTCGACCGTCCTCTGAGACCAAACCGACGCCAACTGGCGTTTAAACAGATGTTTGTGTTTCATCTCTGGTTGGTCGCCATGACGCCGCTGAGTTTCCTCCAGCCGGGCCGTCAGAACATTTCAGTCGGTTTGAGACACGCAGAGCAGCGTTTACACCGCAGGATTCTGGGTAATTGTGTGTCTGTGTGGACATGAGAGAGCGTGTGTGTGTGTGTGTGTGTGTGTGTGTGTGTGTGTGTGTGTGTGAGTGTGTTTGACAGCTCATAGCATTGATCAGAAGATAAACCTGCGGTCTTTCTCCTCCGTTGTGGCTCGTAATGGTGGGATCAGAACCTGAACCTCCCTGAACGGATCAATCGGATCAGTCTGATCAATCGGTTTCGTTCGTGACAGATTTTGATTGGACGTGACTAACTCCTCGGTCTGATGGTGTTACGGGAGTTTCGCCGTTTTTCTTCTTCTTCTTCTCTGGTTGTTTTGAAGATGTTTCCGTTTCCGCTGTTGGTCATGTGACTGAAAGCTCCAGTCCCGGTTCTGCTCAGCATCAGCCGTCGTCGCTTCAACCACTTAAACCAGCGCTCCAAGTCAACGCTGATGTATATTTAAACCGTCGGTAACCATGGCGACAGCAGCGATGATCCTCGTCCAACACGTTTCTCTCATAGCGACGCTCATTCAGTCGTTTTTAAGAGTTGGGCTCCGGGTATAACTTCACTCATGTCCCTCAGCAGGGCGCGCGCACACACACACACACACACACACACACACACACACACACACACACACACACACACACACACACACACACACACACACAGAGATGCTTCTGCTTGCAGCCACAAAGCAGCCGTGACAGAAACTGGGCAGCAGGTTAATAACTACTGCCCATCCCCACAGGGCCACACACACACACACACACACACACACACACACACACACACACACACACACACACACACACACACACACACACACACCAGCGTGTCCAGGTATTGCAAATGATTAAGTGTTAGGTCTCGTATTGAGTCGGTGTGTGTCAAGGATGTCCAGCTCCGCTCTGGTTCCTCTGTTTGCTGTGAGATTAAGAAACTGACACACACACACACACACACACACACACACACACACACACACACACACACACACCTGGATTTGCTGTGATGAGTCTCGTCAAATACAAAAAGAACGCTGCTGGATAAATCTTAGATATTAGAATCAATATCCACATCTGATCAATTGATTGGATTGCAGATCGTCACGCTTCGCCTCTTCTCCCAGAATGCATTGCCCCGCCCCCCGGCCCATTCAAACACATGCTCTGAAACACTGAGAATGTGACAGGCTGCCGTTTGCAGTGAGTTAAACCTCCAGAGTCGTCCCAGTGGGGGGGGGGGCGACTGTGGGGGGGGGGGGGGCGACGGCGGTGATTCATGGGCCGGGGGCGGCGGCTCGTAAAGACGCTCAGCGTGTTGAGTAAACAGGTGGACGCGGCAGCGCGGCGTCTTCCAGGCGGCGGCGGCGGCGGCGCTGAGTAACGACACGCGTTAGAACGACGACGGCGAGCGAATAAAGAACGACACAGGAAACAGATGTACCGCCGCCGCCGCCTCCGCCGCGCGCCAGTCCATCACGCCGAGCGCCGCACACGTGCATCAGCTCAGGGCCGCAGCAGGAAACAGGAAGAGGAGGGGCTGGGAGAGTAAAGAACCAATCAGAACGCAGGGAATCTCCAACTTCCTGTTCAGAAGACTCCAGAAGTTCAACAGGGACTATTTTCTGTGTTTCAACGAAAACTGAGGATTAGAAAAAGTCAGTTAAATGAAAAT
Source organism: Antennarius maculatus (assembly GCA_013358685.1). Lineage (NCBI taxonomy): Eukaryota > Metazoa > Chordata > Actinopteri > Lophiiformes > Antennariidae > Antennarius > Antennarius maculatus. Next base: position 19,807,126 of record CM023621.1, on the reverse strand, counting down.
ATAAAAATTTAGAATTAGATTTAAAAATTTTAAGATAAAAAAAAAAAAAAAAAGTAACGTTTGTGATGATGAGGAGACGAGAATTATATGAGAATAATATGAGAAAGAGGAGGTTTTAGTGGTGTGAAGGAGTCCAGAGAAGGATGGAAAGAATGGGAAGTGTGTGTGTGTGTGTGTGTGTGTGTGTGTGTGTGTGTGTGTGTGTGTGTGTGTGTGTGTGTGTGTGTGTGTGTAAGCCAAAGATAAATGCTTCTTCTTTGATGGTGTGAGCTGCTGATTGAAACGGCGAATAAAGGCCGGCTTTCATCGACCAATGGGCTGTTAGTGACATGGAGGGGGGGGCCAAGCCGATTGGCTGGCAGCCTGAGAACACTTCCTGGGCCAGTAAAGTGCACCCTCTGTCACCCCCCGTCTTTCTACCCCCTCCGTCACCCCGTCTCCCTCTCTTTCATTAATTGCTCTTCCTCTCTCACACTTTTACTGTCGTCTCTCAACAGTAAAATTAAAAAAAAAAAAAAGATTCAAAATTTATAAAATGACATTAAGTTAATTAAATTAATTACAATTTTAAAAATTTTAAACATTTCCAGTAAAAAATTTCCTTCTCTCTCCTCTCTCATCCCTCCATCTTCCATATCCACTGCTACTCATCTTCATTTCTTCATCACACTCATCCTCCTCCCCTCTTCAGCTTTTCTGTCTTTCCTTCTCTTTTTCTTTCTTTCTTTTTTTTTCTTTCTTTCTTTCCATTTCCTGCTTCTCTTTATACTTTTCCAACTTCTCGTCTTCCTGTTTATCTCGTTGCTTTATCCTTCCTCAATTGACTCCCTCTCTCCTTTTCCCCTCCCTTCTCTCCTCCTCTTCCTCTCCTCTGCACCTCCATCACTTTTGAAAGACAGAATAGCATCTTTACATCTTCCTCCTCCTCACGCCGGTTTAGTAGATATACACCACAGCATCATCGGCGTATCGAGAGATCTTCTGCTGTCGCCCCAATTTCAGAACATTCTGAACTGACTTTCTTTGCGCTAGCCGCTAACGCTAACACCAATCTTGGATCTCCTTTCTTACTCTCCTTTATCCCCCCCCTCCTCGAGCTTTCCTCCTCCATTTTTTTCCATTCACCCCCCCATCGGGAGTGAAAAGTGAAACATCATCTTGTCAGGAAGGAGAAAAAGCATTCTTCCCTGCAAACTGTTTAAGAACGACGGGAGGAAACGGAGAAGAGCGTTTACAGATGGAGGGAGTGCGAAGAGGAAAAAAAAAAAAAAGAGAGAGAGAGAAAGAGAAAATCATTTTGCTATGAAGTAGAAAGAGAGAGGGGGGTGTCGCTCGGCTGCCTCAGAGATCGATTGCTTTGCAGAGCTCCTGACAGGTGTAATTGTGAGGGCGTCATCTGTTCTTGTTTGCACAAAATACATTTTTCCCGTCTCTCTTTTTCTTTTCTCGGGTTCTTTTTTTTTTCTCGGGCGGCGGCGGCGGCGGCGGAGATGTGGTGCGTGGCATCGCCGTCACCGTCGCCTAATCTTCCCGCCATCATCCCATTCTTGCGCTTGCCACCGGACAAATCCCCTGTTATTTGAACAGATGGTCGGAAATCCATTCTGGTGATAAGTTGCCTCTAGTTAGCATTTAGATTACCTGCAAAAATTGAACAATTTACTACTCTGCCTCCCAGCGTAACTTCCTCCTCCTCCTCCTCCTCCTCCTCCTCCTTCGCCTCCCTCGTTTCCTTCACCAACAACCTGCCACCTTTGGGTGCCCCCCACCCCCCCACCCTTCACACCCCCGTCGTCTTTTGTACCGGCTTTGACCCGTTTTTGTGCGAAATTCCAACCAACTTTGATGAGTGTATTAAAGGGTAAGTAGAGGAAGGGGGGGGGTAAAACAGAGGGGCGGGAAGTGAGGGAGGGAAGAAGGAAGGCGAGGCAGAGGAAGAGGAAGAGGAAGAGGGGAGGAAGTGGATGGAAAAGGAAGAGAATAAAGGAGGAAGAGGAGGAACCCAAGGGTGACGGGGGAAAACAAGGAAGTGTTTTAAAAAGTTGAGTGTGAGGAAAGAAGGAATCAAAAGTATTGCATGATGGGAAACGGAGGAAAGAAGGAAGTGAAGACTGGAGGAGTAAAACAGGAAGAGGAGAAAAGATGGGAAAGGAGGAAGGAGAACATCTCCATCTCTTGTTTCCTTGCACTTTCATGTCTTTCTTCGCTTCCTCCTCCACTTCTTCCTCCTCCTCCACTTCCGCCTCCACTTCCTCCTCCACTTCCTCCTCTGCTTCCTCCTCCTCCTCCACTTCCTCCTCCACCTCCACTTCCTCCTCCTCCTCCACTTCCTCCTTCTCCTCCTCCACTTCCTCTTCCACTTTGTCCTCCTCCTCCTCTTCCATCCCTTCCTTTTCCTCCTCTGCCACTTCCTCCTCCTCCGCTTCCTCCTCCTCCTCCACTTCCTCCTCCTCCTCCACTTCCTCCTCCTCCGCCACTTCCTCCTCCTCTTCCACTTCTTCCTTTTGCTTCTTCTCCACTTCCTTTTACTCTTCCTCCTCCTCCTGATCCACTTCCTCCTCCACTTTCTCCTCCTCCTCCACTTACTCCTCCTCTTCCACCTCTTCCTTTTCCTCCTCCTCCACTTCCTCCTCCTCCACTTCCTCCTCCACTTCCTCCTCCACTTCCTCCTCCACTTCCTCCTCCTCTTCCACTTCTTAATTTTGCTTCTTCTCCACTTCCTTCTACTCTTCCTCCTCTTCCTCCTGATCCACTTCCTCCTCCTCCTGATCCACTTCCTCCTCCTCCACTTCCTCCTCTGCCACTTTTCCCCCTCCTCTTCCACCTCCTTTCCTCCTCTTCCTCTTCCTCTTCCTCTCTCATATGGATCATGTTTGATCGATTATTCTTCAGCGGTGGATCTGAGACAAACTAATGTAAACACAGTCCCAGATCCAGGTGTTGGGCTGAGTATGACAAATGTGTGTGTGTGTGTGTGTGTGTGTGCCGCCCCTCTTCAACCGCAATGTGGTTACCATGGCAACGTGACAGCGAAAACCGGGTTGTTGGGATGACAAATAAGGTTAACGTGTCGCGTGGCGGCGGCGGATCGGGATCCGGGTACCTTTATGAAAAATGGCGAGAAGGCCTTTGGACGAGTCGCGTCACCGGACAACACACACTCACACACACACACACACACACACACTCCTCCACTGGTGACTTTATCGTGTTTCCTGTTTCTCGCTGCTGCCCCACAATCCTTCAGTCCCCCACAACAGGAAATTAAAGGCGCGTGCGGCGGCGCCCGCGGCGCCTCCGCGCTGTGATTCCAGCTAGCCGCTATCGCTAATGAAAATCAGCGCGGCGCTCCGGACAACAGGGGGGTGGGGGTGGGGATGGGGGGGGTGCTGATAGAGGAGCTGGCGCCTCCTCACAAGTGAGCGCTGTAATCGCCACGACGACGAGTGGGGGGGGGGGGGGGCGGGGCCACACCGAGGAGGGGGAGGGGCCGTCACGGACGATTTCCATCTGATGGATGGAGGTGCCACACACACCATCAGGTGTAAACACAACACACACACACACACACACACACACACACACACACACACACACACACACACACTTCCGTCTGACTTCACCTCCACTTCCTGTGGTTGGTTCATCCCTCCATCTTCACTCCTCTTCATCTTATCGCTCCTCTCCTGTCGTCCTCGTCTCTCCTCTCTCTTTCGCCCCCCCCCCGTTCATCCCTTCTTTTCTCATCCCTCTTGTTTCCTTCTTCTCATCCCCCCACCCCCCCATCCCCCCCCCATCCCCCTCGCTTCTCCTCCACCCCCCCTTCTCTCTCTCTCTTTCTCTCTCTTATTATTTCTGCCAGTATTTAATGTGCTGCCTTCAGACAAGGTCATGGAGCAATTTGTGTGTGTGTGTGTGTGTGTGTGTGTGTGTGTGTGTGTGTGTGTGTGTGTGTGTGTGCCGTCGCTGCCTCGTCTCATCCAGGCACTCAGCCAAGAGAGAACGTCTTGATCCTGCACTCAGGACATTGTGTGTGTGTGTGTGTGTGTGTGTCTGTGTATGTGTGTGTGTGTGTGTGTGTGTGTCTGTGTGTGTGTGTGTGTGTGTGTGTGTGTGTGTGAAGCATTTGTTTGCTTGTACACAGTATAATATGTGTAATGCTCTAATGGCTGACAGAGGGAGGTACAGTGACTTTCACTGTTGCAAATCTTTATATCTGTCCCACTGAGAGGTTTGATGTGTGTGTGTGTGTGTGTGTGTGTGTGTGTGTGTGTGTGTGTGTGTGTGTGTGTGTGTGTGTGTGTGTGAGACTTCATTCACTACTTCCTGTACAACAAATATTCTGCCCAACACAAACCTTTACTTAGCGTCATAACGCTGCCCTGCTAACAGTTTGCAAGCTAAAGCATTGTGCCGTCTCCATTAGCTGCTAACTGCTAACTGCTAACTGCTGGACGCTCCATGTTTTTAATGCTTCACCGACCGTCCTTTAAATCGATAAATCGAACAACATAACATCCGACCAGCATTGAACTGTTTCATTCTAACTCTTATAATAAAGTTGAATCCAGTTTGAATCAACTTTATTAGCAGCGTCCTCGTGACGTCACACCAACGTTTGTTTCCTGTCGGTGCTGCTAGCTTGGGAGTTTCAGTTAGCGGCAGGAGCGGCCCCTTTAAGAAGGTAGTCATGTGACCGAGGCAAGCATCTCCAATACGCTCATTTAAAACAAAATATTCAGAATCTGGATGATGTTTGGATTTTGTTGTCATGGCAACCGCATCCGGACTAAAGGCTGATGACGATCCGTTAAATGGAAGTAGTGAAACAGGAAATAACAATAATTAATAAGGAATTAAAGTCATCCTCAGGCGGGGGGGTGGTGTGGGTGTGGGTGGGGCTTCTGGTGTTCCTCACAACTCTTTGGTTCCACTTCCTGCTGCTGGAGCCACGCCCGCCGCCCCGCCGGCGCTCGCGCTCTTTCTTTAATTTGACCGGGACGTTTTTCGCTTTAATGCATTTTAAAAAAAAATAAAGTTGGTGTTAATATTCAAAACTGCAGCTTATCAATGTTTCTCTCTTTGCAAAGCAGCCCATAAATATTAATGTCGATCAGCCACGCTTCCCCGATGCGCCGGCGGATTGTGTGTGTGTGTGTGTGTGTGTGTGTGTGTGTGTGTGTGTGTGTGTGTGTGTGTGTGTGCATCAGTCTGGCTGTGATTTTCTGAGAGTGTGTGAGGCGAGAGGCGTTTTGTGTTTATAGATCTATTTCAGAGTGTGTGTGTATCACTTTGTTTTCCTGAGTGTCTATAATTAAAAGTGTGTGTTTGTGTGTGTGTGTGTGTGTAGGTGTGTGTGTGTGTGTGTTTGTATGTGTGTGTGTGTGACACAAACTAAATGCCCCTGCTGTAATTCTTTTAAGGAATTAATGCTTTGCATGTGGTCTGAGATTCACACTCTGGCACTGAAACACAAACGCTGGACACACACACACACACACACACACACACACACACACACACACACACACACACACACACACACACACACTTGAATATGTTATTATTTTCTTCTCATCTTTGGATGACATCAACAATTCTTCTTGTTTCTAAAATTCTTTCTGATGATCTGAGTTTTTAAACGTTGATGTTAGCCGTTAGCCTCCCACCATTGGAACACATGAGTTAGCATCACGCTAGCAATGCTAATGTACAGTAGAACCGTGAGCTTGTAAATTTAGAAATTTAAAATAACTAAAATCATTTTAATCCGTCCCAGCCTGTAAAAAAAAAAATCCATAAAACTGCGAAATTATGAAGAAAACAATGTATTTTAATAGCAGTAAATTCATACGTCTGTATATTTTAGGCTCCGCCCACCCCGTCGGGTTCTTCAGAAGCTCGTTGTCGTTTTCTTTGTTCTTCTATATTTCCTGTATCCTCATGTGTTCTGGTGGCATTACTTCTGTTCTCCGTCTCCTCCGCTGAACGTTTCCTCGCCTCCACCCATATCCTTCATCGGCCGCCGCCGCCACCCGGGAGTCCGACGATGGATTCATGTCGGCTGTCGGTCGTTTTGAAAGCTAAAGCTGTTCGGGGAACCGAGCGTCAGGTTCACGTTCCTCCTGGGGGGTCAAGGCTGATCCAGAACATCCAGATTTATTTGGACAGAAATGGAGGAAGTCGTAAAGGCAGGGACAACACACACACACACACACACACACACACACACACACACACACACACACACACACACACACACACACACACACACACACAAACTATGTGGCTAACCCGCTATTACTCGCAAACAGGAAGTAAAGAACCAAACAGGAAGTACTGTTGAACATTCAGATTAGCAAATGACGGTAAATAAGAAAAAGAAGCTCAGCTAAACACAACTTAAACACTATTTGTACACAATTTATGCTAAAAAATTAGCAAAAATTTTTTTGCTAACCTATAGCTATTTGTTTTAGATAGACAAATGTTTTAATTTGAAAAGTGATCTACAAAATTAGACAGTAGCTAAATTAAGCTAAAATTGGATCGCTAATGAATAAATTACTTAGCATTAGCTAGATTTAACCAATATATTACAGCTAATTAACTCAGGTGTTAGCTGACCTTACCTGAACTGTAGCTAGTTACCTGAAACATAGCGCTGGCCAAAAACAATTTGTGCTAGCATAGATTGAAACAGTTAGCTAAAATGTAGCCACATTTCGCCAACATTCTGTCGCTGCTTAAAAATGACCTGATCTGAAATTTTGTAATAGAACTGTTTTGATGTTTCCGCTAAGCTAAATCGACGCTAATGCAGCTGAAACAGCTACCGCTGAAAGCTAAATGCTAATACGTAGCAGAAAGTAAACCGCATGTTTTATCATCGTGAAATTTTTCGTAACTTTACTTCACTGTTAACTCGTTAATGTCAAGCGTTTAATCAAGCTAATGGCTTAAAGCTAATATCTAAAAGCTATTAAACAGGTAGTTTACTTTACTCCACTGTTAATTCGTTAATGTAATTTTTAAAAAAAATTAAATAAAAAAAAATATTACATTACGTAGTTAGCTAAAAGCTATTAAAAACGTAGTTTACTTCACTGTTAACTCCTTAACGTAAAGCATATCGTTAAGCTAATAGCTTTTAGATATTAGCTTAATATTAGCTTAATAAATTCTTTACATTAACGAGTTAACAGTGGAGTAAAATTACGAAAAATTTCATTTCACAATGATAAATGTGGTTTACTTTCGGCCAAGTATTAGCATTTCGCTTTCAGTGGTAGCTTAGCAGCTTTAGCTTTTTAGCATTTATTTAGCTGCTAATCGTTAGCTTCAGAGCTCAAACGTCTACATAACCAGACCAAATACTAAATAAACAGGTGTTAGCTGTCCATTTAGCATCCCGATCCGCTAACGTTCCCGCGCAGACGGTCCCGTCAGACTTTGGTAAACAGGAAGTGGGATTCCGGCGGCCGTTCCTTCCACTCACCCCCCTCCCTCGGCTGTAAACGACCTTGACCGTGGTTGGTTTCAGACGCCACGCGTTTCCTTTACAGCTGTGTTAGTCCTTCATGTGTAATGAAATTCCCACACATACTAAAGGTGTGATTAGCATATATATTGTATTGACACACTGGCAATATGTTCCTCTCTTTATTTATCCCTCCCTCTCTTTCATTCCTCTTTTTATTCCTGGCTCTCTCACCCCATCGTGTCTCCCTCCTCTTCCTCCCTCCATCACTCTTTGAAGTTCTGTTCTGCGGTTTCTGTCATTTTTATCTGTCGAACACGTGTTCGCCGCATTGCTTCGATTATTTACAGTAAAGGGTGGGGGGGGGGGGGGACAATGTCACAGTCAGCTGATTCCCCCCCTCCCTCAGTTTTCAGTTTGTGTTTCCGCAGCTCAGCCTGTTCTTTATGTTTACTGATGAAGACGACTGAGTCCAGCCGGGTGGGAAAGAAAATTCCCTTTCCCCGTTTTCTTCTCCGTTCCAATCTGTCCTTCCTCATTCTATTTATTTTTATTTTTATTTTTATTTACAACTCTTTCACTTTTCCAACTAGTCGTTTTCTTCGCTCCAATGCTGTAAATAAAAATAAAATTAGAAAAATTAAATTAAACCCCAACTTCTGTCATTTGGAGTTACGTCGTTCTCGATTACACGCCAGGTATAAAAATAAATAAAACCATTTTGGGGCCTTTTCCTCCACTTTACATCTGTGGAATCATAAAATCACTAGTAAACCGTTAAAATCACATAATATCACGTTACTGTACAATAAATCAGAATAAAACATATCATATTATTAACCCGTAGCAACCCCCGTGACCCACAATGAGGAAGAAGAGATGAAGACGTTTTTTTTATGTTCTATATTATTAACCAACTATTATTTATTATTATTCATTAATAAAGTTCAGAACAGCACTGGGAATGGTTATTTACATTTAACAAATTAATTCGACTTCTGTCGCCTCTCCTGGAACCGATTAGTAACGCTAGATGAGGTTTACCAGTAATTGTAATTTAAATTTTATATTTTATCGACATTTACTAGGAAACAACCTGGCTTATTTTCTGATATTCTGGTATTAAACCACCTTCTATCTGTATTACCTTTAAAGTGTTTAAAACACTTCTGTGTTTTAAACACAAGTTTTTTCAAGGTCAATGTCATCATGTCGTTTTTATCCCCTTTGCTGCCTCAGTAATGTGCTTTTTGTTTCATCATAATAGTCTCGTAAACAAGAGCAAAGGTTTTCTCATCAGGTTCCGTTCCATCGTAACGAAAGAACCAGAACGTCTGAAAGGAACGGTTCTTCATTCACACCCCGGTTCACACCTCTCTCTCCATCCTTCCTTTATCCACTGTGTCCATTAGCACTCGTTCCTCTGTCTCTTGCCAGCCATTCACATTTCCCTAGGAGATGGAACACACACACACACACACACTCACACACACACACACACACACACTGTTAAATTTCCTTGGTGACCGAATGCCTTTTTCATTGACTGTCTGTTACCATGGATGTGAAAGGACGGGAGGATGATTAGAGGAGAGGAGGAGGGAGGAGGGGATGAAAAGATGGATGAATGAGGAAAAAACAGGTAGAAGGAAGAAAGGCAGTGGAAAGACGAAGGGATCATTAGTGAAGAGGAAGAAACGAGAGGAAAAGAGCAAAAGTTGTGGAGAATGGACGGAGGATGAGATTCTTCCCTTCCTTCTTCATCCCTCTTTTCTTCCAGAGGACGGTCGGGTCCGGATAGGAAGTCGCTTTTCAGACTTCCTGTCAGAAAAATTCAGAATACACTCCCTAAACCTTGTTCGTGTGATCTGGAATAGGCTCCGCCCCCTGTGCACATAAATGGAAAGGGGCTTAAACCTGAGGGAAAGGAAGGAATTCCTTATATGGGCACGGGGATACCCAACCAGAATTGAGGACGTCAAAGTAAAATTTTATATATAAAGCAAAAAATAAAAGAATAATAGTTTGTGCCACTTAAACTTCTTATCACTTCCTGTTTAGGCAGTAAAAGCTGAGTGAAGGAATATTTCAGCCCAAAGATTAACTTTATTTTCTTATTTTCTCACTTTATTGTATTAGTTATCATTTATTTATTATTATTTATTTATATTATATTATAAATATTGTTTTTTAATACTTATTTATTTTATTCTTAATTTTTTTATTTTCTCGTTTTTTTTCTCCTCATTTTCTCACGTTTTATTTTCTTATTTTTCCCCTCCTTCCTGCTCTAATAGAGCCCAGCAGAGACGTGGAGTCGTAAAAGCGTTGAGGACGTGAACTCTAATCTGGTTGTGACACCAGAGGAGCTGATTTCCAGCGCCGCTCCGCTCCATCCTCTCCTCCTGTCGTCCCTCGCTTCCCCCTCTTCTGCTCGCCGCAAATCAGATATGACAGGAAATATTGTCCTTGTAATGGAGACTCAGGACACACACACACACACACACACACACACACACACACACACGGGTCCAGCCCGCCTCCTTGCCGGATGGTTCTCCCGTCCCGTCTGTCGTCTCCATGACTTCATTATATCAGATAAAATGTTTGCTGGTCGCTCTTTGAATATTTCAGTTGAATTAATCCGATAAAGGAGAAGAATATCGACACTAAAAGCTTTTTAATGACATGAAGACGCTTAAAAAACCAGCTTGTTAAAAGAATCAAACGTCTCCCGTTTGAAATTTCTCTCACTTTTGTGTCCAAAGACGTTTTTAGACACTTTATTATTTATTTTACGTCTTGAACTTTTGTAGTATATTAAGTCCTCGTAACTTTTGATCCAATCAAGATGCAAACTATTTAAGTCAGTAAGTGAATAAAATGCAATAAATACATTTTTAATGTCTAAAACTGATTTTTTAAAAACTTTTCTGTTCCACATTTGTCTAGGAGTCACTCTTCACGCTTGTTAAGATGCTTGCCTCGGTCACATGACTACTTTCTTAAAGGGGCCGCTCACCTTTATTATTATAGTTAGAATAAAACCGTTTTTGTGCTGGTCGTATTTTATTTAGTTGTATTTAAAGGACGGTCTGACGATCTTTGATGATTATTTCATTTTATTTGACATCAGCTCCGCCATCGTTTTAAACAAAAGCGTCGCGTTTGTTTTGCGTCGTTTGTAGTTGAGGTAATTTCCATCTCCTTCCTCGTCTCTCTGCGGATTCGCGCGCCTTTAAAATCTCTCCATCCCGCCGACACGGCGGTTTCAAAAGTCGTCTCGACAAAGGAAAGTCACCCCTGTGTCTCTTTGCTCCCCCCAAAAATAGCGCCGCCGCCACTTCCTTTGTGCCTTTTAGCCACGTTTTGCTTCAACTCCACTTCAATCCTCCGTCAGACGGCGTTCGCCGCCCCAACTTCAGTCCGAGGTTTATTCTCTTTTCAACAAGTTGACGTCTGCGTGGAGTCGATGTTTTTCACTTCTCCTTGAAGGATCAGGAAGCGGAGAGAGAAAAGATGAAACGATGGAAATATGGAGAAACAGAAGCGGGAAGATTTATTTTTATTTTCTTCAAAATAAAACTCTGGCGTCGACTTCCTCGTCTTCAGGTCGGAAGCGACGGCGACTGAGGGATGGGGGAGGTCAAAGGTTAAAACGTAGCGATAATTTATATCTCATTTGCATAACAGGCCGGGGTCTCCGCCGCCTCTCGTCCAATCAGAGCGCCGAGCGACCGGCCCTTCTGATTGGACGGGACGTGAAGGGCAAAGCGACCGCAGGCGACACCTCGATGAATTATTAACGAGGAGGATCGCTCTATCTATCATTTTAAACACACACACACACACACACCCTGATGAGTGTGTGAACACAGATATGAAGCCGACGGACGGACGCAGGGAAGACGGATCCGCCCGCCGTTATCGGCGCCGTTTAAACGAGCGGCGCTCAGCCGGGTGGTTCCACATTAAGGAGGCGATGTTATCGACGCCGCCTCTCTTTAGTGGATTTAAATGGGCTCTTAGCAAGGTTAAAGCAGCTGCTGCGTGTCGCCGTGGCAACGTCTGAACGGCAGGCGATGCTTCAGGCTCCAGACCGACTCCGGCGTCCATCGATGAGTTAGCAGAACGCCGCCTTTCAGGCCCGGCAGGTGGTCTGACTCGGAGGTGGTTCCCCTAAAGCACATGGCCCGGGGCCAAATGTGGCCCTCCACATCATTTAATGTGGCCCGCATGAGCAATAAGCAATTATGTTTTTCTGTGCAACTGTAATTTTTGTAACTTGAATAAGTAATACATTCAGAGTTATTTAACATTAAGGAGTAGTTACATTTAGTTACATTACATTGAGTTACATTTAGTTACATTTATTAGTTACATTAAGGAGTAGTTACATTTAGTTACATTACATTGAGTTACATTTAGTTACATTTATTAGTTACATTAAGGAGTAGTTACATTTAGTTACATTTATTAGTTACATTAAGGAGTAGTTACATTTAGTTACATTACATTGAGTTACATTTAGTTACATTTATTAGTTACATTAAGGAGTAGTTACATTTAGTTACATTACATTGAGTTACATTTAGTTACATTTATTAGTTACATTAAGGAGTAGTTACATTTAGTTACATTACATTGAGTTACATTTAGTTACATTTATTAGTTACATTAAGGAGTAGTTACATTTAGTTACATTTATTAGTTACATTAAGGAGTAGTTACATTTAGTTACATTACATTGAGTTACATTTAGTTACATTAATTAGTTACATTAAGGAGTAGTTACATTTAGTTACATTACATTGAGTTACATTTAGTTACATTTATTAGTTACATTAAGGACTAGTTACATTTAGTTACATTACATTGAGTTACATTTAGTTACATTTATTAGTTACATTAAGGAGTAGTTACATTTAGTTACATTTATTAGTTACATTAAGGAGTAGTTACATTTAGTTACATTACATTGAGTTACATTTAGTTACATTTATTAGTTACATTAAGGAGTAGTTACATTTAGTTACATTACATTGAGTTACATTTAGTTACATTTATTAGTTACATCTGTTTACACCTACTAGAGGAGACATGATGCAGCTTCACAAAGTCAATAATACATCAGAAATAAAAAGCCCCGCCTTTCAAAGTCAAAGTCAGCTTTATTGTCAAGTGTACCATATAACATGACACACAGCACAGATGAATTTACAGTCCTCTCTGACACACGGTAAACAGGCAGTACAACAGGCGGTACAACACAGGCAGTACAACAGGCAGTACATCAGGCAGTACAACAGGCAGTACAACACAGGCAGTACAACACAGGCAGAACAACACAGTACAACACAGGCAGTACAACACAGGCAGGACAACACAGGCAGAACAACAGGCAGTACAACAGGCTGTAGAACACAGGCAGAACAACACAGGCAATACAACACAGGCAGTACAACACAGGCAGAACAACACAGGCAATACAACACAGGCAGTACAACACAGGCAGAACAACACAGGCAGTACAACACAGGCAGAACAACACAGGCAGGACAACACAGGCAGAACAACACAGGCAGAACAACAGGCAGTACATTACAGGCAGAACAACCCAGGCAGAACAACACAGGCAGAACAACACGGGCAGAACAACACAGGCAGAACAACACAGGCAGGACAACAAAGGCAGAACAACAGGCAGAACAACAGGCAGAACAACAGGCTGTACAACACAGGCAGAACAACACAGGCAGAACAACACAGGCAGAGCAACACAGGCAGAACAACAGGCAGAACAACAGGCAGTACAACAGGCTGTACAACACTGGCAGTACAACAGGCTGTAGAACAGGCTGTAGAACACAGGCAGAACAACACAGGCAATACAACACAGGCAGTACAACACAGGCAGAACAACACAGGCAGGACAACACAGGCAGAACAACACAGGCAGTACATCAGGCAGTACAACAGGCAGTACAACACAGGCAGAACAACACAGGCAGTACAACACAGGCAGTACAACACAGGCAGGACAACACAGGCAGAACAACACAGTACAACACAGGCAGTACAACACAGGCAGTATAACACAGGCAGGACAACACAGGCAGAACAACAGGCAGTACAACAGGCTGTAGAACACAGGCAGAACAACACAGGCAATACAACACAGGCAGTACAACACAGGCAGAACAACACAGGACAACACAGGCAGAACAACAAAGGCAGAACAACAGGCAGTACATTACAGGCAGAACAACCTAGGCAGAACAACACAGGCAGAACAACACAGGCAGAACAACACGGTCAGAACAACACAGGCAGAACAACACAGACAGGACAACACAGGCAGAACAACAGGCAGTACAACAGGCAGTACAACAGGCTGTACAACACAGGCAGAACAACACAGGCAGAACAACACAGGCAGGACAACACAGGCAGGACAACACAGGCAGAACAACAGGCAGTACAACAGGCTGTACAACACAGGCAGAACAACAGGCAGTACAACAGGCTGTAGAACACAGGCAGAACAACACAGGCAATACAACACAGGCAGTACAACACAGGCAGAACAACACAAGCAGGACAACACAGGCAGAACAACACAGGCAGAACAACACAGGCAGAACAACACAGGCAGAACAACAGGCAGTACATTACAGGCAGAACAACCCAGGCAGTACAACACAGGCAGAACAACACAGGCAGAACAACACAGGCAGGACAACACAGGCAGAACAACAGGCAGTACAACAGGCTGTACAACAAGGCAGAACAACACAGGCAATACAACACAGGCAGTACAACACAGGCAGGACAACACAGGCAGGACAACAGGCAGTACAACAGGCAGTACAACAGGCAGAACAACACAGGCAGAACAACACAGGCAGTACAACACAGGCAGGACAACACAGGCAGTACAACAGGCAGTACAACACAGGCAGTACAACACAGGCAGTACAACAAGCAGTACTACACAGGCAGTACAACACATGCAGTACAACACAGGCAGAACAACAGGTAGTGCAACAGGCAGTACAACAGGCAGGACAACACAGGCAGGACAAAACAAGCAGTACAACACAGGCAGAACAACACAGGCAGTACAGCACAGGCAGGACAACACAGGCAGGACAACACAGGCAGTACAACACAGGCAGAACAACAGGCAGTACAACACAGGCAGAAGAACAGGCAGTACAAGACAGGCAGAACAACACAGGCAGGACAACACAGGCAGTACAACACAGGCAGAACAACAGGCAGTACAACACAGGCAGTACAACACAGGCAGAACAACAGGCAGTACAACACAGGCAGTAAACAACAGGCAGTACAACACAAGCAGAACAACACAGGCAGGACAACACAGGCAGAACAACACAGGCAGAACAACAGGCAGTACAACAGGCAGTACAACAGGCTGTACAACACAGGCAGAACAACACAGGCAATACAACACAGGCAGTACAACACAGGCAGTACAACAGGCAGTACAACAGGCAGTACAACAGGCAGAAAAACACAGGCAGAACAACACAGGCAGTACAACACAGACAGGACAACACAGGCAGGACAACACAGGCAGTACAACAGGCAGTACAACACAGGCAGTACAACACAGGCAGATCTACAGGCAGTACAACACAGGCAGTACAACACAGGCAGAACAACAGGTAGTGCAACAGGCAGTACAACAGGCAGGACAACACAGGCAGGACAAAACAAGCAGTACAACAAAGGCAGAACAACACAGGCAGAACAACACAAGCAGAACAACACAGGCAGAACAACACAGGCAGAACAACAGGCAGTACAACACAGGCAGTACAACACAGGCAGTACAACAGGCAGTACAACACAGGCAGTACAACAGGCAGGACAACACAGGCAGTACAACACAAAGTATGAGCTGAAACACAATGGATGGTAAACATCTCTATACACTCTCTACTCCCGTGGGG
>CM023621.1:19758743-19773964 GCA_013358685.1 Antennarius maculatus | reverse complement strand
CTCCATCTTTCTCTGAATAGGCAAATAGAGAACAAATGAGTGCCGGCTGCCCGACCAAAGTCAATTACGGCAGCCCTGGGGATGTCGTCTTAAACAATGCTCTTAGTTTCTAATAGTTTTTAATTACTGGCCTTCTTTTTATATAAATCACCCTCTACTTTCTCTCTCTTTCTTCTCGGCGGTGGAGAAACCTATTTGTGTCTGTAATTAAATGGAGGAGAGGGATATGAATTTAGTGGCCCCGGCTCCTCGTGCGACTGTCGGTTTGAGCGGCCCCTGATTAATGCCCATACATATTGCTTGAGATAACCATTTAGTGGTTAATTTAGCCAAATTTATTGCCTGCGCGCCGTCGCAGGGCGGAGCAGGGTTATAGGGGTGGGTAGGGGTGGGTATGGGTGGGGGGTGAGGGAGGGCATCCCGCCTCCCAAGGCCAAAGAGGTGAGATGCGGCGACACAGCGCCCTCTGGTGGCGAGTAGAAGGTACTGTAGCGCTCAAGATTCAAGAGTCCAAAGTGTTTATTGTCGTATAAACACAATGGAAACGTATAAAAATATAGAAAAGTATAAAAATATATAAATAGAAATGTTTGGGTTTTTTTTACAAAAGAACAAATTACACAATATAGAAAGTTTAGTAGCAAGAAGAAACAGTACAGGTAGAAAAAATGTAAACAAATTTTTTGTAAATTAAAGTTAAAATGAATTATGGCCTAAAAAAATGAATTTTTCAAAATTATACTGACAGTTTTAGACTTTTTTTTTTGTGCTCTCCATTCCCACCATAATTCCTGGAATTGTTTTTTTTTTTAACTTTATCAATCAAGACAATAAAGACGCTCAGACGACATATTGAGCGTCGTTCGAGTTGCGGAAACAAACTCCAGTTTTTGATTGATCTAAATACAAGAAATTAGTTCGTAATGTGGGCTTGAGTAGAACTCGCCACTTTACGACTTTTCAGCGAGGCTGAACAATCAAACGCGTCAAGACGGTGGCGCACAGGTGAGTCCAGGTGAAGGAACTCAGGTTTAGCAGCTAGCTCGTGAGCTAACCTGACAATGACGTCATGATTTCTCTGCAATTCTGGAATCCAGAGAGTCGAATATTCCTTTTTTTTTAATTTAGTAATTTAACTTTTTTTAATTTAATCGAGCGCGGGATGAAAAAGGAGGGATCGCAGGAAAAAAATTTTGCTGAGTCGGCGCGTCCGTCGTTAGCCGACATTAGCGCTAACGACTGTTTGAACATTCGTTCTGCTTCTTCTGATAACTTTTATTTTCCACCGAAACTCGACAGGTTATTTCAACATCGAGTCGCAACACATATCACGGAAATGTCGCACGCGCACACACACACACACACACACACACACACACACACACTGGCGGAGGCTGGCGGTGTGTGTTGGGCTGATTAATGACGGCAGCAGCAGAGCAGCTCTCAGCCAGCTGTCACATGACATCTGATGACTGCCTCTCTTTCCGTCCGTCCCCCCAACCCTTTCTTTCGTCCCCCCCCCCCCATCCCTCTCTCCTCTCGCCTCTGATGGACAAGCTGCTCCCGCGGTACGATGTGCAATAGTTTGGAACATCCCTGAATATCAAACAAACACAACAAACCTCCCCCCTCTCTCTCTCTCTCACTCTCTATGTTACCCCCTCTCCCCCCTCCCTCAGTGATGAACAAGGGTCAGTGTGTGACCAAATACTACCGCTGGATCCAGAAGAACAGCGGCTACATCTGGATCCAGTCCAGCGCCACCATCGCCATCAACGCCAAGAACGCCAACGAGAAGAACGTCATCTGGGTCAACTACGTCCTCAGGTCAGAGGTCGCTCAGTCGCCGTGGCAACAACAATTTGATCCGCTCATTTGCAAAGTTTGTCTCACGTGAATTGAGAAGTCCAAAAAAAAAAAAAAAAAAAAACAAAACAAGCAAGATTGAATTAATAAGAAATTCATTCACATGCAAACATCTGTGGATTTATTTAAAATAACAGTATAGAAACAAATCAGTTGTTTATGTGCAACACAGGTAGTTTAATATGGGAGAAAATAAAACTTCTTTCTAAAAAAAAGTATCAAAAATATTCCGAAATATTTGGTTTGTTTTGCCTCGTTCTTTGCAATTTAAATTTTAAAAGTTTAAATTTGGGGAATTTTTTTTTCTGTGTCTGAATATTGAAGGAAAATTGTTAAAATTAGAATTATCTATTGTAATTTTTTTCAAAATAAAAGTACTTCAGGATTAATTTACCAAGTTTCTTTTATCTGATTTGCTGTTTAGAGCAAATACATGTTTGAGTTTTTATCGGTCAAGTGAAAGAATTCCGTGTTTTCCTGATTTCGCAGTAATCCGGAGTATAAAGACGTTCCCATCGACATCGCCCAGCTGCCCAACCTGCCTGAGAAAACCTCCGAGTCGTCAGAATCCTCCGACTCCGACTCCGAGTCCAAAGAAAACTCCGGTAGGTGGGAAAGAAACAAGGAAAAGAAAATGAATAGCACAGCGGAAGACATAGTCAGATTAAAATGCAATTAAAACTAATGAGAAACTATTAATTACATGTGTAATATCAGTTTTTAATATAATTTACATAAATAAAATAGTTCCACGTTCCTGTAATGCCCCTATGACAAACACCCCTTCAAACGTTAGCGGTGTAAAAACCATCCGACAGACGTACAGCTTGAATCGCAGCAGCCAGAGATATTTTATCATTGGTTGCCAGGGCGATGTCGGCGCCAGGCTGGATGCTGACGAGCGCCAACAGCTGCAGGGCGCCGAGCGTTCGCTGGCATCGCTGCAAACTGCCACCGAGTGACATAAAGCATAGAATAACTCCACAGAAGTCATAAAAAACCCTCCAAACAAACACACAACGGTCTGCAGAAGACGCACTTACAGCACAGGATGCCCTAGATAAGATAAGTTAAGATAAGTTAGGATAAAATAAGATAAGGTAAGTTAGGATAAGATAAGATGAGATAAGGTAAGTTAGGATAAGATAAGATGAGATAAGGTAAGTTAGGATAAGATAAGATGAGATAAGGTAAGTTAGGATAAGATAAGATATAAGATAAGATAGGTTAGAATAAGATAAGGCAGGTTTGATAAGATAAGTTAGAATAAGATAAGTTAGGATAAGATAAGATGAGATAAGGTAAGTTAGGATAAGATAAGATATGGTGAGTTATAATAAGATAAGTTAGGATAAGATAAGGCAGGTTTGATAAAATAAGTTAGAAAAAGATAAGTTAGGATAAGATAAGTTAGGATAAGATAAGTTAGAATAAGATAAGGCAGATTTGATAAGATAAGTTAGAATAAGATAAGTTAGGATAAGATAAGTTAGGATAAGATAAGTTAGACTTTATCCCAAACTGGGAAATTTAAAGATGGTTACGTTACAAAGGTAATGCTAATTAGCGAGCTTAGGCACTTGTCACATGCGTAGCATCTGAAACATCAGCCAATAGCATCTCTAATATTGGCTATATGGCTAACTGAGCTAACTGTCTTACAGCTAATGCAACAAGTAAACATTAAAGTCTGTTGGTCTCCACGGAGGATTGATCTCCTGTTAGCCTTGTTAGCTTAGCAGTTAGCACTTATGCTAATAACAAGTAAAGCTAGTTGCGCATCAAGAAAGGCAAGAACAAAATAAAAACTACGCTAAAAATAAGATCAGTAAAAATAAGATAAGAAAAAATAAGATCGCCTTTCGTGAAAACATTTCTGTTTAGTCTTAACATCTAGCATTAGCGGTATCCTATGAGAGTTTTAAAGAATTTTTAAATGTTTTTAAATTTTTACATTTTAGACTTTTTAAATTTTTAGTTTTATGAGATCTGTAGTAGTAATAACATCTGAATTAAGCTGAATTAATTGTTCCTGAAGAGTTCAAATTCCTCCATTATAGCTGATGTTAATAAACTAGCGCCCCCACCTGGAGGAGAATCTTATTGCGTTCTGCCGCCTGCGATGGGATGATGGGAATCGGTGCCAGCTGTTATTCCTGCTGGACTGGTCTAATTCTGGCACGCCATCGCCTCCAACCAGCTGGAGACGTCCGGCGTCGGACGGGAACCAACGGCCTGAGGTGCTCAGGCGCCACGTGTTCTAAAACGACACGTCTGACCTCTGACCTTTGTGCTGTCAGCGAGGGATTTACAGAAACAACCGGGAGGAATAGCTGCGATAATAAAACCAATAAAACGTTCAAATGAATTTGAGTAAAATTTGAGTAAAATTAAATGTTTCAGGAATTATGTTTCGACCATCCAGGGAAAAGGGTTGAGAGCAGCAAAATTAAACCAGCAAATCTCAATAAAAAAATACATTTCCCATAATGCAACGTGAAAACATATCAGATCTTCAGGTTTGTCAGTTTAGACCAGAGGCTTCTCCTTAGAAGCCAAAATATGTTTGTCGTTTTTTATGATTTTATTAAACCAAAGAGTCAAAAATTCTTTCAAACTTCTAGAGTTTTTATTAAACACTTAAAAAAAAATTTTTTTCTTCCAGCCGGAGAATAAATCTGTTTTGCTTGGCGACACATTTAATGTAGATACGAGTTTTTCCCCGGACAAAACCATCAAGCTGACATTTCTGGTACCTTGAGGGAGTCAGAGTGATGCCAGCTGGGCAGCCGGTGTGTGTGTGTGTGTGTGTGTGTGTGTGTGTGTGTGTGTGTGTGTGTGTGTGTGTGTGTGTGTGTGTGTGTGTGTGTAATGGGCTTGACATCATCGCCTCGGAAAAAAATGAATGTGAATTCCAACATTCATGAACGTCTCGTGGGTCGATGGGGGCGGAGTCAAAACATTTTTTTTTTAAATTAAATTAATTAAACATTTTTTAAATTTGAAGATTTTATGCTCAAATTTGTGATTTTTAAACTTCAACTTTTTCTATCTAACAGACAACGAGAAGCCCAACAGGAAGTCAGGCCACCAATCAGAACACAGCGAGGACCCGGAAGCTGACAGCAAGCGTCACCAGCAGCCCGGCCAATCGCATTGCTCCTCCACCGAACAGGAAATGAAGCGTCAGGAAGAAGGAGACAGCTCGAGTAACCCGGAGAGTCAGGACAGCGACGACAGTCTGGAGGCGTCGGACGGCGAGGGGGAGGAGCCTGAGGAGGCGACCGGGGGAGGAGGGGGAAGGTTGGGGAGGTTAGTGGGGCTGGGGGGGCTGGAGGGCCTGGGGGGCATCGGAGGACTGGGCAATCTGGGCGGGCTTCACATTAAAGTGGAGCACTACGGGGAGGGGGAGGACGTGCAGCTGCACAACGCCACGACTTCATCGTCCGAGGAGGAGGAGGAAGAGGAGGAGGAAGACGACGAGGAGGAAGACAACGGAGATGTCCCAGAATGCAACGCGGGAGACAAACCGCAGAAGCGGCGGAAGAGGAGGAAAGTGCAGAAATGGGACGAATCCCGAAGTAGGAGGCTCCGCCTCTCCTCGACCACGCCCAGCCCGGTCGCCATGGGAGACGCAACGTCTCTGGTCGACCACGCCCAGTCGGCGTCAGCTAACTCCTCCCACCTCCTGGCGTCCGCGGGCTCGCCCGGCGGCGCGGGCGGGGCGTCATCGGTGTTGAAGATCAAGACGGAGATCGCCGAGCCGATCAACTTCGACAACGACAGCAGCATCTGGAACTACCCCCCCAACCGAGAGATCTCCAGGAACGAGCCCCCCTACAGCATGACCTCCAAGCCGGCGGCGACGGCCCCCCCGGGGACCCACGACACCTTCCCCTCACCCCAGGGAAGCGGCTCCCTCCAGGTGGCGATCCCTGACTCCGTCCTCACCCCCCCTGGAATGGAAAGTGGAGGAACGCGGAAGCCCCCGTTCAACGGGAGCTCCGCCCCGTCCTCCGCTTCCAGCGCTGTCAGCTTAGCCCCGCCCTCCAGCGCCTCCTCCGCCGACCCCCTGTCGCCGCCGCTCTCCGCCTCCCCGCGGGACAAGCAACAAGGCACCCCCACCACCACTTCCTCTTCCTCTTCCACGTCCTCCTCGTCCTCGTCGCTGTTGTACTCCGGCGACCTGGAGGCGCTGCAGCGCCTGCAGGCCGGAAACGTGGTGCTCCCATTGGTCCACCGGGTGACCGGCACCTTGGCGTCCACCAACACCACCTCCCCGCGGGTGTACACCACCGGCACCATCAGGTACGCGCCGGCGGACGTCACCTTGGCGATGGCGCAGGGCAATCTCCTCCCCAACGCCGCCGTCAACTTCGTCGACAGCTCAGGGTTTAGCCTGGACCCCAAGACGCCCATGGAGATGCTCTACCACCACGTCCACCGGCTCAACATGTCGGCCGCCGCCGCCGCCGCCGGACCCTTCGTGGGATCCCCGGCCGCCACGGGCGCCAATGGCACCCTGGGGGGGCAGATGCCCACCGCCGCCAACGTTTTCACTACGGCGGAGGGGCTTTTCTCCACCCTTCCGTTTCCGGTGTACAGCAACGGGATCCACGCCACGCAGGCGACGACGCTGGAGAGGAAGGAGGATTAGCGCGAGACGTTCGAGACCGCATTACTGTGTGAATCAGCAACTGTGTGAGAAAAAGACTTTAAATAAAAATAAATAAAGACGATCGACTTCAACACAACACTGTGTTTCTGAGGGAGGAGCCGGGACAGGAAAGGGAAAAATGTATTCTAGCACTTTGAATCTGAGCAACTGAGCTTGTGTAATAGACCTGAATGACCCTCAACCTTGTCCGTTTTCTCTATCTTTACCTCTCTCCTCCTCCTCCTCTGTTCCTCTTCTCCGTCTCTCTTTCCTTTATTTCCGTTTCCAACACTATTCTCACGAAAATGTGAACAAAAACAGACTGTAAAGAATTACTTTTTTTTTTTTTTTGCCTACAGAGAATTCCTATTGGACTCCGCCGGAGACTTGACTTGTTTCCATTGCGTCATTATGAAGACGCCGGTGGTGTGTATTTAATGGAGGATGGAGAAAACCAACACGGCGTTCCTCCGTCTGTTTTTCTTGATGTGATCAAGGCTTCAAAAAAAAAAGAGTTTTTAAACTGAACAGAGGGGGGGCGCTGTTTCGCTCAACTTAAAGGTCTCAGAGGTAATAATCTTTTGAAAAAAGGTTTTTGAGGACGTTTCTCGATCGAGGGAATAGTTTAGATAATTAATGCTGTTTTTATTTCCTCTTCTTTTTTTTTTATAAAATATTCTAGCTCAGATTTAACTTTAACGAATCAAGCATTAAGACGAAAAACAAAAAAAAAAATTAAAAAAAAAAAAGCAATTTCAGCCGGGTAACGACCTGTGAATTATCGAATGTTACTACTTCCTCTTTTAATCCCAGGAGTTTACCTACAGGTCTTGCACCAAACATAACCTCCGCCCATCTGTAGCCCCGCCCTCATCGCTCCGTCGACCACGCCCACATCGACAGATTCATGGTGCTACCGACCGTCCAGTAACCCTGACTCAGCTGGCTGATGTGGGGGCTGTAAACGAACCCGCCGCTCACTGACTGGTCGCATTTTTTTTAATTTTAATTTAATTACTTTTTTTTTTGAAGGGGGGGGGGTAATCAAAAAAATTGTTCTTCTTATCTGACCTTCAGGAAAGTCAGAAACACCAGGAGAACCTTAAACATCTCCATGTTCCCACCCTTAAATCCCCTTCAATTGATTGGGCGGCTATAAGGACCACCCTCTCTGCCCCCCCCAGAATGGCAACATGGAGTTGATTGGTTTAATTTTAAAGTTGTTTTCTTTTTTAAAAAAAATTTTCTAACTGAATCACTTTGAATTCTCAGTGAGTCTGAGTTTAATAAACTCGTTTCACTAACTTGAAAAATGAATGTTGAAAAATCTCGACCGGCTCCTGTTTGATCACCTTTTTATTCCTTTTATTTTCTATTTCTACGGCAATTTTTTTTTTCCTCCGTCTTTTAGCTTTACTTCTTCCTCCTTCTCCTCTTCTTCCTCCAAAAAAACCGGAAACACCTCCACAAAAAAAACCACAATCCACTCTCTTCCATCTCATTGCTGGACCCTGTAATAAAAAAAAACACATATCAACAAGGAGATTGTAATAAAGACATGCATTTTCAATCAGTTTATCAAACAATCAATCCAATAACTACAAAAAAAAATCTGTTTTGAGGAAGACGAATAGTCTTTCCTCTTTTTCCAATCCATTTCTATACGATGTTGTCTGTCGTTTCTTCCTTCCCCCAAGCTTACGTTGCCAAAAATGCAAAATCTCAACGCTTTGGTGTTTTTCAAAGCACTGTGATTCTTCTTGTTCGTTTGTAGTTTTTCTTTCTTTTTTTTTTTTCTCCTGCTCTTTTTTATTTTGGGAAAAAGAGAAGAAAAAAAAAAAAAAGATGAGAACACGTAATAATTAAAACGGTTCCAAAAAAAAAACAAAACAACAAAAAAAAAACCAGACATCCATCTTTTTAAAGTTGACAGCCCTTGTCTCCGCCATCCTGTCATCCTTATTACCGCGTGTGATGAAGACGTAAAAAAAACGTGTTTTTCCGATGTGTTTCGTGTCACTGGCTGTCAAAAAGTCTTTCATAGCGACTTCTCTCTGTGTGTGTTGACTATATGCAGTATATACTGAGCTACCGTAGCTGTTTTTGTCCTTTGTCTTCTCTGTGCTCTCTCTAGTGTGTGTGTGTGTGTGGGGGGGGGGTCGTGGGCGGGGTTTAGATCGAGAGGGGGCGTGGTCTGGAAGCTCGACGGACCCTTTCCCAGTATCTTTCTCCGTCGCCCTTCTTTTTCTGCAGTCTTAGTGAAACCAGTGGAGGTTTTCGTGGAAAAATTTTTTTTTCGTGTTCGGTGGCCTTTGCAAAAAAAACGAAGAAAAAAAACAAACGTTTGTAGAGTCCACCTTTTTTTATTTTTTTTTCCGCTGCTTCCTTTTTGTCTTTGTAAAACCTGGTTTCGGTTCGGTTCTCTAACCCTTTCTCTCTCTTTCTTCTCTCTCTGCTATTGCTTTTCGCTGTTGTGTAGTCTTATACAAAACCTCTTTATCTTGCTGTCCTTTCTCTCAGAGATAAAAAGATTCTTTAACTAGCTCAAAGGTTTATGGAGCCATGTTTTTTGCCACTAAGGAATTCTGGGAATCGTAGTTTCCAACTTCTAAACATTTACATGACGTAGAAATTAAATTATAAGGAGAAACAATCCTAAAGCATTTTAGACGTAGTCCTGGAAAACCCACAAAAAGCCAGTTGTGAAACATTTCCCAGAGTCCCTTGGGGCTGATTGTGTGCATTGGGTGTATTTCATTGGTTCCCACCAAACTTGTTGACTTCCTGCGCAAACTTCTCTCACGGGACAAACAAAGTTACACAAGAGGGGGTGATAGAAAAAAATCACAGCATTATTTCAGGACATGTAATAATAAAAAAAATGGTTTTAAAGATTTCTAAAGAAATTAAAAGAAGAAAAAAATATTTCGCACTATAAATCTATTTTTATAGGTGTTTTGGAAAAATTGAACTGCATGTTTAGTAAGTTTGTCCGATACATTTCACGTGATTGATCCCTCGTTTTATTTTTTGTTTGTTTGTTTGTTTTTATGTTTTTCAGTCCGGTGGTTTTTGTGTTGTTGTTTTCTTTTTTTTTCTTTTTTTTTAAAGTCTGTTGAGCCCAAACGGGGGGTTGGGGGGGTAGCGACGGAGGTCTGATGGCCTCTGATGCCCCCGTCACATCAGGAAAAAACGATCTGTAGCATCCGCGCTTTCTGCGATCTGTGTATTGTTTCTTCAGCTAAAGTTAGCGACAAAGAAAACAAAACATAAGTTATGAAATTGAAGAATTTATTTATTTTTGCTTTTTTTTTTTTTTCTCAATAAGAGGAATGTCATTGGGCCTCCCCACCTGCGGGTGGATCGGTGAGTCATTTCTGGAGCATTTTGTTTCCGCGCTCCTCTGGATTTTTGCATTTTCTACTTTTTGGTGGTTTTGCATGAACGTTCGGGGTTTCGGGCACAACAAGTGGCAGGGGCCCCCGTTTGGTTAAGAAAAGCGGGATTGGGATGGGAGGGGGGGGTGGCACACAACTCAGATAAAACCAGGAAATACACCCACATGTAACAAAAACCAAACAGCCGGTCTAAGCTGTTTCAATGTTTTTTCTGTGTTTTATGTCGAAAAATGAAAAATTTTGCTGTTGATTTTAAAACTCGTAAAAACCTTAATCACAGCTGCTGTCGAAAATGCATAGTGTTTAAGAATTACAAATATTGAAAAATCACTTCATTTACCTGTGACGAAACTGTGTCTGTGTTTTTAACTATTTCTTGTACAATTATACAGATTCTTTTATGAGGAACTTGGTGCCAAGTAGCTGAAATACGGGAGAGAGGGAATCTCTTATTATCAATGTTAACAGTGTTATAAAATTCTAAATACAAACAAATTAAAATATTAAAAAAGAGAAAACTATGGTACATTTCTATTTTTTTTATTTGATTTTTTTCCTTGCAGAAGAGGGAAAAACACACGACTAACTGATGCTAACTTTGAGTGCCTGGCTTATTTTATTATTATTATTATTAATGATATTATTATTATTATTATTATTATTATTATTATTATTATTATTATTATTTTAGAAAAAAAACATCTTTTTGAGTTCATTTACCACAAATAATGCTGCAAAGTCAAAAAATGTACATACTTCATTTTTATAGCAGTGGTTCCGTTCTAGTTTTGCTAGGTTCTCATGCGTTCGGAGGAACGGTTCACGACATGTTGTGTTCTGTAACCCGATTTTTGACCATCTTACAGGTGCCATATTCATAATAAAAATTTCTCTCGAATTTCCTACCAGATTGCATCATTTCTTCTGTTTGACACATTCAAACCATCTCTCTGCATCTCCCTGCCCTTAAATCCTGTTTCCTCCTCTTCTTCCTTCTGTCGTTTGTTTCCTTCCTTTTTGATTGATTCATTGATTGATTGATTGATAGAAAAGAAGTGAGGGGGAAAAAAAAGAAGAGAACAAAACGACGAGATAAAGCCATGTTTCATCACTGATGAACTATTCCTGCAAGCATTCATGTTAGCTGCGATGCTAATGGTTCCATCAAGTAAAAATCTTCAATAAACATTAAAATAAACATTTCTCTAAAACACGTCAAATATGAGGATCAAATCAAACGTTAAATGTTCACTTGAATTTGAATAACGCTCGGTGTAAGCCTATATTAGCCAGCTAATTAAAAGCGTTGTTTTGGTGTCATTTATTTGCAAAAGTTGATGTTTGATGAAACCTCTTAACCCGTCTATTCACAGACGTTTTTTAATATCTTAATATTCTAATTATATTTTAATCTTGTTTATTTTTTTTTTATTCCAGGCGCCTCGGATCTGTTTAATTAATTCAGTATTTGTTCACTGTTGCTTTTTATCTTCTAGATAAGGAAATGTTGTCTATGTTCATTATTTTAATTTATCTCCACTTTAAAAAAAAAAAATAAAAAATTGTTGAACATGTTTACTGAAAAAAAAGATGTTGATATTATGACTTTCCCGTCACGCCTCTTTTGTTCATTTACATTGGATGTAAATTAACAAGAAAAAAAATTCAGAATTCCAACCACGATGACGCGACGGTTCCATCTCTTGTATCCATGCCTCCTCCTCATCTCTCCCGTTTTTATTACCTCCGTCTCCCCCGTCCTCCCCCCTCTGTGCAGTAATAAGAGCGGAGAGGTCACCGCGGTGACCCTCAGAGGCCGAGCAGCCAACTTTAAATATTTCACACTATTTTAAATGAGTGCGCATGAATGATAGATCACAGGCGGCGCCGGCGAGCGGCGGCGCTCCGACCTGCAGCTCCTTCTAATAACCTCTGGCCGTCCGTCAGGAGGCCCGACGCGGAATTTAGATCCGACCGCGTCCGTCCACCGCAGGCGTAACGAGCCTTTCATCATCCTCCTGATGGACGGATGATGAAACAAAGCGGCGGAGGATTAACACACACACACACACACACACACATCTGTGCGTTCACATCTGATGATCTGATGCTCATCTGATTCCCAACATGCAACGGGGGGGTGGGGGGGTCAAAGCAGCACAAATATATGGACGAATCTTCTGAAGACGCCTTTTTAGCAGCGTAGACGTGACGTGACATTTAAGTTCCGCAGGAAAACTGAGTTGTATGGCGTTCCCGTAAGGGGCGTGGCTTCCTAACACTCACTAGAATTCGTTATTTGCGATAAACCATCAACACGTGACTCACGTGATGATTTTTAAAGCTGCATTTATGATTAAAACTTTCACAGTTTGCAGACGACTTCATCTTTTGTTGTTTTCGTCCTGCATCGTCGGATGTAATCAACAATCACAGCACAAACAAACAAACAAACAAACAAACAAATATCAGGGCGAACCAATGAAAAGTTTTTATCAGCGCCTGTCGGCTCTTTTAGTTTTTTGTTTAAATCAAGTGAAATATTTTCGGCGATTATTGAGGATTATTTGTGAATAATTGTGATTGATGTTTTGTTTTTTGTTTGTAGCAGGATTAGAAGAAGAAGAAGAACGGAGCTTTTATTATAAGTATTTTTAACCCAGTTTTTATAATAATTTATTAGCTAGTAATTAATCTTTGTTTCTTTGTTTACTTGTATTTTGTTGCTTTAATATTTCATCAGGTAAATATCATAGTCTTTGGTCAGAGAGGAAGGAACTGAGTCTTCTTCCCACGCTGGTGAAGACCATCCCACTGTGGAGCTACAGAGACATCTAGTGGACGGACTGTGTAACTACAGGTGAGCTCATAATGACTGTTTTATCACTTCTTAATAAAACATGTCATCTATATGAAAACATCATGAATTTTATAGATAGATAAATACTTAAAGTTAATTGTGGGATTCTTACATAAATAAAGCTCATTTACAGAAATTAATCAAAATTCGTCCTTGACCAGGAACGTTAGTGAAGTTCGGACGTGGAACCGGTTCAATGTTTTTATGGGATTTTTTTTCTCGTCATGTTTGGTTAATTTTCAGAAGCTGGGCATTAATCCCGCTCCGATGTGAGGCCAGCGGCTCCAGGCTAAAGCGGGCGATGTGCCACGATTGTGCCCAAGTTTTCTTAGCCTGGGGCGAACGAGTCCCCGGAGTCCAGGAGGTTCTGAGATCGCTTCTAGCCCCGGGGCGAAGAGCCGTTCCAAACGCCAGCTGCTGCATCTGAAATCACACGCCGTGAACGCCGCGGCTAACGCGCGTGCTAACGCTCAATAAGAGCACAATCCTCCATCACAGGCAGTGTTCGGACACAAAGATCACTCCTGAACGCAAAATACGACTAAAGATCCAGCTGCTTTCCTTTTCTAAGAATAATCTGTAATGGAGCTCACCTCTGGAGGAGCCTGCTGCCCCCTCCTGGTTGGGAGGACACCACCTACTGCTCGTTCACGGTGAACCTGAGATAAATCATCAGTTTGGGTGAGTTTTTACAAATTTAACGGTTTTATTTTTAGACGGGAATAAAAAATCTGTTCCACGTTTTTTTAAATTCCACGAAACGCCACCGTGTTTCAGACGCCGCCGCGAGACGACGCCTCAGACTTAAGAGTTGACGGTTATTCTCTCAGGGCGGCGACTCCAGCTCAATAACGTCTCTGAAGAACCGTTTGAACGTGTCATCAATTATTCATCTGGCCTCGCGGGGGCGCCGCCGCTTCACACGCCGCCCGTCAAATCCTCCTCTTCCCGCGCTGTCAGGACGGAGTGCCGGCGGCCATGTTGGAAACCAGGAACAAAGCTCGATGCAAAGGAGACGCTCGATCTGGAGGGAGGGTCAGATCGGAAAGGTTTACCCGATCGAAACGAAAAGGAAAGGAGGACCTAAGGGAGTGAGGGAGGAAGGAAGGAAGGAAGGAAGGGAGGAAGGAAGGAAGGGAGGAAGGAAGGAAGGGAGGAAGGAAGGGAGGAAGGAAGGGAGGAAGGGAGGGAGGAAGGGAGGAAGGGAGGAAGGAGTTCCAGCAGTTTGTTGGCAGTAAACAAACAGATAAACAACATTTCAGGTCCTTTATTGCTCCTGAATCCCAGCGGATCCTGAAGGTGTTTACTGTAAACAGATCATCACATTTCCTCCGTGATAAACAACAAACAATGTGTAAGAAAATATGTACAAAAGCTGATTTATAAACATCATTCTGTCCTCTTCCTCCTCCTCCTCCTCCTCCTCTTCCTCCTCTTCCTCTTCCTCCTCCTCCTCTTCCTCCTCCTCCTCTTCCTCCTCCTCTTCCTCTTCCTCTTCCTCTTCCTCCTCCTCCTCCTCCTCCTCTTCCTCTTCCTCCTCCTCTTCCTCCTCCTCCTCCTCCTCCTCCTCTTCCTCCTCCTCTTCCTCCTCCTCTTCCTCTTCCTCCTCCTCTTCCTCCTCCTCTTCCTCTTCCTCCTCCTCTTCCTCTTCCTCTTAACAGTTTTTCTCGTCGGTTCCGTAAACGTGAGTAAACACACAAACATCAGGTGAAGCAGAAACGTCCCGACCGCTGTCAGTCCCTTGAACGCATCGCGAGCGGGTCGTCCATCGAGGACGCGGGTCGTAGCGAGGGGGGGTGAGAGGCGCCTCGACCCCTCCAACGATGAAGACGCCTCCTCATCATCAGCCCGAGCTGATTCCCTGCTGCCGACATGAAAGGAGAGTAAACAAGGTAAACAAAGGGACGTAAACAAACAACTGTTTGTTTGCTTGTTTGTTTGTTTGTTTGTTTGTTTGTTTTTACCCTGCAAGTCTTTGAAGCGCCTCCTGGCCGCCGCCCTCTCCTCCGAGTCGAAGTACCAAACTGTGATGGCATACCTGAAAAAAAAGAAACAAAAGAAAGTTTAAAAAATAAAAAAAAAAACTTGAAAAAATAAGTTTTAAAATAAATAAAAAAAAATTTAAAAAACTTAAAAAAAAAAAAAAATTTTTAGTTTTTTTAAAAGTTTTTTAAGAGAGTTTTTTATTCTTTATTGATACTTTATGTGTTTATAACAGTAAATAAATAAAGTTTGAACCAACTGTGTTTACAGCGAAAAAGCCAATCACAGCGGAGGTTTGCGGCTGGCATGTAATGACATGCTCCCACCAGCAGGTGGCGCCACTCACCTGGTGGAGAAGGAGGGCTGCACCTCGTGGGGGTTCCTGCGGTCCGACCAGAAGACCAGCAGCCGGTCGAACAGCGGATGGACGTCCGTCACGTACGCCTTCCCCTCCGGG
>CM023621.1:19726243-19753743 GCA_013358685.1 Antennarius maculatus | reverse complement strand
CTTTCTTCACCCTCTCACAATTTTAAGTGATTTTAATTTATTTTAATTCCTTTAAGCTCTTGGTTTTATCATTGGCAATTTAAGGTGACCCCAACCTCAGGGCCCATGTGCCAGTGCACTCCGTAGTTCCTTTAAAAAAACTACGTTTTCCATTTCACGTAACCCTAACCTAGGCATAACCCTAACCCCAAACCTAACCCCTAACCCCAACCCTAACCCTAACCTCAACTATCAACCCAACCTTAACCCTAACCCCAACCCCAACCCTAACCCCAACCCTAACCCTAACCTCAACTATCAACCCAACCTTAACCCTAACCCCAACCCCAACCCTAACCCCAACCCTAACCCTAACCTCAACTATCAACCCAACCTTAACCCTAACCCTAACATCAACCCTAACCCCAACCCTAACCCCAACCGTAACCCCAACCCTAACCCCAACCCTAGCCCCAACCCTAATCCCAACCCTAACCCTAACCTCAACCCCAACCCCAACCCTAACCCCAACGCTAACCCTAACCCTAACCCTAAACCTCAACCCTAACCCCAACCCTAACCCCAACTCTAACCTAACCTAACCTAACCTAACCTAACCTAATCCCAACCCAAACCCTACCCCTTACCTCACCCCTAACCCCAACCCTAACCCCAAACCAAACCTTAACTCCACTCTTAACCCCAACCCTGACCCCAAACCCAACCCGACCTTTTTTTTCCCCGACCGACTGATACTAAAAACTTTTTAGACCAACCTAAAAATAATTTTTTGATCGACCAGTTGAAAAAAAAAATTTCTTTAGACCGACTGACCCCAAAAAAAGTTTTAGACTAACCAACCTAAAAATTTTTTTTAGACTGACCAGCCTGAAAAAGTTTTTAGATTGACCGGTAAAAAAAAAATATTTTTATAGACCGACCGACTCGTCAAAGAACTTTTTTCTTTTGTCATCCGACCAACTAAAAAATTTGGACAGACTAACTGACCAAAAAAAATTTTTTAGACCGACTGGCCTGTCAAAAGAATTTTTTGTTTTTCAACTGACCAACCCAAAAAAATATTTTTCAAGCGATGGACTGCAAAAAAATTTTTTTGAGACCAATCTAACAAATTTTTTTGACCCACTGACCAACACATTTTTTTAGACCGACCGACTGGTCAAAAAAAAATTTTTTTGTACCAAGATTTTTTAGACCAGAATCAGGTCAACCCTAACCCCAACCCTAACCTCTGCCCTAACCCCAACCCTAACTTCAACCCTAACCCCAACCCTAACCCTAACCCTATCCCTAAACCCAACCCTAACCCCAACCCTAACCCCTACCCTAACCCTAACCCTAACATCAACCCTAACCCCAACCCTAACCCCAACCCTAACTTCAACCCTAACCCCAACCCTAACCCCAACCCTAACTTCAACCCTAACCCCAACCCTAACCCTAACCCTATCCCTAAGCCCAACCCTAACCCCAACCCAAACCCCAACCCTAACCCCAACCCTAACCTCAACCCTAACCCCAACCCTAACCCCAACCCTAACCTAACCTAATCCCAACCCAAACCCTACCCCCAAACCAAACCTTAACTCCACTCTTAACCCCAACCCTGACCCCAAACCCAACCCGACCTTTTTTTTTTCCCGACCGACTGATACTAAAGACTTTTTAGACCAACCTAAAAATAATTTTTTGATCGACCAGCTGAAAAAAAAATGTTCTTTAGACCGACTGACCCCCAAAAAAGTTTTAGACTAACCAACCTAAAAATTTTTTTTAGACTTACCAGCCTGAAAATAGTTTTTATATTTGACCGGTTAAAAAAAAAAAAATTTTTTTAGACCAACCGACTCGTCAAAAAAAATTTTTTTTTTTGTCATCCGACCAACTAAAAATTTTTTTGGACCGAACAGCGAAAGAAGATTTTTTAGACCAACTGTCAGGTCAAAAAAAATTGATTTTTTTTCAGGTGACTGACCCAAAACAATTTTTAGACCAACCAAATCGAAAAAATATTTTAAAATCGACCGACTGAAACAGACTGACTTAAAAAAATTTTTAGACCGACCGGTTGAAAAAAAATTCTTTGGACTCACCGACCAACCCAAAAAAAATTTTTAGACTGATTGACCCAAAAAATCTTTTTAAACCAACCAGTCAAAACAAAAATTTTTTTGGACCGACCAAAAACCCCAAAAAACTTTACACCAACCGACTGGTCAAAGATATAAATTTTTTAACCGACCGACCCACAAATTTTTTTTGGACCGACCGGTCAAAAAATAAAAAAATTTGGACAGACTAACTAACCAAAAAAAATTTTTTAGACCGACCGACCTGTCAAAAGAATTTTTTGTTTTTCAACTGACCAACCCAAAAAAATATTTTTCAAGCGATGGACTGCAAAAAAAATTTTGAGACCAATCTAAAAATTTTTTTGATCCACTGACCAACACATTTTTTTAGACCGACCGACTGGTCAAAAAAACATTTTTTTGTACCAAGATTTTTTAGACCAGAATCAGGTCAACCCTAACCCCAACCCTAACCTCAGCCCTTACCCCAACCCTAACCTCAACCCTAACCCCAACCCTATCCCTAACCCTAACCCCAACCCTATCCCTAACCCCAACCCTTACCCCAACCCTAAACCCAACCTTAACCCTAACCTCAACCCTAATCCTAACCCCAACCGTAACCCCAACCCTAACCCCACCCTAACCCTAACCCTAACCCCAAC
Source organism: Antennarius maculatus (assembly GCA_013358685.1). Lineage (NCBI taxonomy): Eukaryota > Metazoa > Chordata > Actinopteri > Lophiiformes > Antennariidae > Antennarius > Antennarius maculatus. Next base: position 19,751,006 of record CM023621.1, on the reverse strand, counting down.
CCTAATCCCAACCCTAACATCAACCCTAACCCCAACCCCAACCCTAACCCCAACCCTAACCCCAACCCCAACCCTAAACCTAATCCCAACCCTAACCCTAACCCTAACCCTAACCCTAACCCTAACCCTAACCTAACCTAATCCCAACCCTAACCCTACCCCTTACCTCACCCCTAACCCTAACCCTAACCCCAAACCAAACCCAAACTCCACTGTTAACCCCAACCCTTACCCCAACCCTAACCCGACCTCTTTTTTTTTCAGACCGACTGATGCTAAAAACTTTTTAGACTAACCAACCTAAAAATAATTTTTTGATTGACCAGCTGAAAAAAAAAATTTTTTGTACCAAGATTTTTTAGACCACGATCAGGTCAACCCTAACCCCAACCCTAACCTCAGCCCTAACCCCAACCCTAACTTCAACCCTAACCCCAACCCTAACCCTAACCCTATCCCTAAACCCTAACCCCAACCGTAACCCCAACCGTAACCCCAACCCTAACCCCAACCCTAGCCCCAACCCTAACCCCAACCCTAACCCTAACCTCAACCCCAACCCCAACCCTAACCCCAACCCTAACCCCAACCCTAACCCTAACCCTAACCTCAATCCTAACCCCAACCCTAACCCCAACCCAAACCCTACCCCTTACCTCACCCCTAACCCCAACCCTAACCCCAAACCAAACCTTAACTCCACTCTTAACCCCAACCCTGACCCCAAACCCAACCCGACCTTTTTTTTCCCCGACCGACTGATACTAAAAACTTTTTAGACCAACCTAAAAATAATTTTTTGATCGACCAGCTGAAAAAAAAAATTTCTTTAGACCGACTGACCCCCAAAAAAAGTTTTAGACTAACCAACCTAAAATTTTTTTTTAGACTGACCAGCCTGAAAAAGTTTTTAGATTGACCGGTAAAAAAAAAATATTTTTATAGACCGACCGACTCGTCAAAGAACTTTTTTTTTTTTGTCATCCGACCAACTAAAAAATTTGGACAGACTAACTGACCAAAAAAAATTTTTTAGACCGACTGGCCTGTCAAAAGAATTTTTTGTTTTTCAACTGACCAACCCAAAAAAATATTTTTCAAGCGATGGACTGCAAAAAAATTTTTTTGAGACCAATCTAACAAATTTTTTTGACCCACTGACCAACACATTTTTTTAGACCGACCGACTGGTCAAAAAAAAATTTTTTTGTACCAAGATTTTTTAGACCAGAATCAGGTCAACCCTAAACCCAACCCTAACTTCAACCCTAACCCCAACCCTAACCCTAACCCTATCCCTAAGCCCAACCCTAACCCCAACCCTAACCCCAACCCTAACCCTAACCCTATCCCTAACCCCAACCCTAACCCCAACCCTAACCCCAACCGTAACCCCAACCCTAACCTCAACCCTAACCCCAACCCTAACCCCAATCCTAACCTAACCTAATCCCAACCCAAACCCTACCCCTTACCTCACCCCTAACCCCAACCCTAACCCCAAACCAAACCTTAACTCCACTCTTAACCCCAACCCTGACCCCAAACCCAACCCGACCTTTTTTTTTTCCCGACCGACTGATACTAAAGACTTTTTAGACCAACCTAAAAATAATCTTTTGATCGACCAGCTGAAAAAAAAATTTTCTTTAGACCGACTGACCCCAAAAAAAGTTTTAGACTAACCAACCTAAAATTTTTTTTTAGACTTACCAGCCTGAAAATAGTTTTTATATTGACCGGTAAAAAAAAAAAAAAAAATTTTTTTAGACCAACCGACTCGTCAAAAATTTTTTTTTTTTTTGTCATCCGACCAACTAAAAATTTTTTTGGACCGAACAGCGAAAGAAGATTTTTTAGACCAACTGTCAGGTCAAAAAAAATTGATTTTTTTTCAGCTGACTGACCCAAAACAATTTTTAGACCAACCAAATCGAAAAAATATTTTAAAATCGACTGACTGAAACAGACTGACTTAAAAAAATTTTTAGACCGACCGGTTGAAAAAAAATTCTTTGGACTCACCGACCAACAAATTATTTTTTTAGACCGACCAACCCAAAAAAAAATTTTTAGACTGATTGACCCAAAAAATCTTTTTAAACCAACCAGTCAAAACAAAAATTTTTTTGGACCGACCAAAAACCCCAAAAAACTTTACACCAACCGACTGGTCAAAGATATAAATTTTTTAACCGACCGACCCACAAATTTTTTTTGGACCGACCGGTCAAAAAATAAAAAAATTTGGACAGACTAACTAACCAAAAAAAATTTTTTAGACCGACCGACCTGTCAAAAGAATTTTTTGTTTTTCAACTGACCAACCCAAAAAAATATTTTTCAAGCGATGGACTGCAAAAAAATTTTTGAGACCAATCTAAAAATTTTTTTGACCCACTGACCAACACATTTTTTTAGACCGACCGACTGGTCAAAAAAACATTTTTTTGTACCAAGATTTTTTAGACCAGAATCAGGTCAACCCTAACCCCAACCCTAACCTCAGCCCTTACCCCAACCCTAACCTCAACCCTAACCCCAACCCTATCCCTAACCCTAACCCCAACCCTATCCCTAACCCCAACCCTAACCCCAACCCTTACCCCAACCCTAAACCCAACCTTAACCCTAACCTCAACCCTAACCCTAACCCCAACCGTAACCCCAACCCTAACCCCACCCTAACCCTAACCCTAACCCCAACCCTAACCCTAACCTCAACCCTAACTTCAACCCTAACCCCAACCCTAACCCCAACCCTAACATCAACCCTAACCCAACCCAACCCTAACCCCAACCCTAACCCAACCCCAACCCTAACCTATCCAACCCTAACCCTAACCTAACCCTAACCCTAACCTAACCTAACCTAATCCCAACCCTAACCCTACCCCTTACCTCACCCCTAACCCTAACCCTAACCCCAAACCAAACCCAAACTCCACTGTTAACCCCAACCCTGACCCCAACCCTAACCCGACCTCTTTTTTTTTCAGACCGACTGATGCTAAAAACTTTTTAGACTAACCAACCTAAAAATAATTTTTTGATTGACCAGCTGAAAAAAAAAATTCTTTAGACCGACTGACCCAAAAAAAAGTTTTAGACTAACCAACCTAAAATTTTCTTTTAGACTGACCAGCCTGAAAAAGTTTTTAGATTGACCGGTAAAAAAAAAATATTTTTATAGACTAACCGAACATTTTTTTTTTCGTCATCCGACCAACTAAAAATTTTTTTGGACCAAACAGCCAAACAAGATTTTTTAGACCAACTGTCAGGTCAAAAAAAATTTTTTTTTTCAACTGACTGATCCAAAACAGTTTTTGAGACCAACCAAATCAAAAAAATATTTTTAAACCGACTGACTGAAACAGACTGACTTAAAAAATTGTTTAGACTAACTGGTCGAGAAAAAAATTCTTTTGACTCACCGACCAACAAAAATATTTTTTTAGATCAAACAACCCCAAAAAAATGTTTTAGACCAACCGACCTGTCAAAAGAATTTTTTGTTTTTCAACTGACCAACCCAAAGAAATATTTTTCAACTGATGGACTGAAAAAAATTTTTTTTCAGAACAATCTAAAAAAAATTTTTTGACCCAGTGACCAACAAATTTTTTTAGACCGACTGACTGGTCAAAAAAAAAAAATTTTTGTACCAAGATTTTTTAGACCAGGATCAGGTCAACCCTAACCCTAACCCTAACCTTAACCCTAACCCCAACACTAACCTCAACCCTAACCCCAACCCCAACCCTAACCCCAACCCTAACCCCAACCCTAACCCCACCCTAACACCAACCCCTACCCTAACCTTAATATTTTTAGACCTACCAATCAACAGAAAAAAAACTTTCTAGACCAACCAACCCAAAAGTTTTTTTTAGATCCACTGAGAAAAAAAAATTTTTTTAGACCAATTGAACGGCCAAAATAAAAAACAAAACACATTTTTTTAGACCGACCGATCGGTCAAAAAAAATATTTTGGACCCACCAATCGACAAAAAAAAATTTTTTAGACCAAGGAACTGGTGAAAAAAAATAAAAAAAACTTTCTTAACTGGTCCAAAAAAATGTTTTTAGGGCAGGGTTGAAATAAATATTTTTTTAGGTTTGTTAGTTTAAAAAATGTTTTTGGGTAAGTCGAAAAAAACAATTTTTTGATGAATCAGTCGGTCTTAAAAGAATTTGTCGGTCAGTGGGTCAAATAATTTTTTTTTTTCTCGATTGGTCAGACTAAAAAAATTTTTTCGGTTGGTTTTGGAAAAAAATTTTTTTTTTCAGTCAGTCATTAGAAAACTTTCTTGGGGTTGGTCGATTGAAAAAAATATATTTTTGACCCGACAGTTGAGTCAAAAAATAAAATTTCTTTGGTCAGTTGGTTGGTCCAAAAAAATTGTTTTTTTTGACTGATTGGCCGAACAATTTTTTTAGGCCGGTCGGTCTAAAAAAAATTTTTTAGGTGACTTGGTCCAAAGCATTTTTTTTTGACCGGGCAGTCGGTCTAAAAAAATTTGTTGGTCAGTGGGTCAAAAAATTTTTTTGTGGGGTTGTCAGTCTAAAAATTCTTTTAGGGTGGTCTGAAAAGAAAATTTTTTTCAGTCAGTTTCAGACAAAAATATTTTTGTTGGTTAGTGACTCAAAAGAACTTATTGTCGACAGGTCAGTCTAAAAACATTTGTTTTTTAAGTCAGTCTGTTTCAGTCAGTCGGTTTTAGTCGGGTTTTTTTTGGTAAGTTGGTCTACAAAATCTTTTTGGGTTTTCTGTCCCAAAAAATTTTTAGTCAGTCAGACGAAAAAAAAAAAGTCTTTTGACAAGTCGGTCAGGCTAAAAATTTTTTTAGGCTGTTTAGTCTAAAAAAATATTTTAAGTCAGTTGGTCCAAAAAAAATTTTTTTTTGACCAGTCAGTCGGTCTAAAAAAATTTGTTGATCAGTGGGTGAAAAAATAGTTTTTCTAGTTGTTAGTCTAAAAATTTTTTTAGGTTGCTCTGAAAAAAATATTTTTTTTCAGTCCGTCAGTCGAAAAATATTTTTTTGGGTTGGTCAGTTGAAAAACAAAAAATTCTTTTGATAGGTCGGTTGGTCTAAAAAAATTTTTTTTGTCAGTTAATCAGTCCAAATGTTTTTATTTTTTGACCTGTCAGTCCAAAAAAAATTTGTGGGTTGGTCGGTTAAAAAAAATATATATTTTTGACCGGTCGGTTGGTATAAAAGTTTTTTTGGGTTTTTTGGCTGGTCCAAAAAATTTTTTGTTTTGACTGGTCGGTTTAAAAAGATTTTTTGGGTCAGTCAGTCTAAAAAATTTTTTTGGGTTGGTCGGTCTAAAAAAATATTTTTTTCAGTCGGTCAACAAAAATATTTTTGTTGGTCTAAATTTTTTTTTTAAGTCAGTCTGTTTCAGTCAGTCAGTTTTAAAATATTTTTTTGATTTGGTTGGTCTAAAAAATTGTTTTGGGTCAGTCAGCCAAAAAAAAACCCAATTTTGACCTGACAGTTGGTCTAAAAAATCTTTTTGGGCTGTTCGGTCCAAAAAAATTTTTAGTTGGTCGGATGAAAAAAACAAATTTTTTTTTTGACAAGTCGGTCGGTCTAAAAAAATTTTTTTTCAGTCGGTCAACAAAAATATTTTTGTTGGTCTAAAATTTTTTTTTGAGTCAGTCTGTTTCAGTCAGTCGGTTTTAAATTTTTTTTGATTTGGTTGGTCTAAAAAATTGTTTTGGGTCAGTCAGCCGAAAAAAAAAAAAAAAAAATTTTTGACCTGACAGTTGATCTAAAAAATCTTTTTTGGCTGTTCGGTCCAAAAAATTTTTTAGTTGGTCGGATGAAAAAAACAAATACTTTTTTTGACAAGTCGGTCGGTCTAATAAATTTTTTTTTTTTTTTTACCGGTCAATCTAAACTTTTTTTAGGCTGGTCAGTCTAAAAAAAAATTTTAGGTTGGTTAGTCTAAAACTTTTTTTGGGTCAGTCGGTCTAAAGAAATTTTTTTTTCAGCGGGTCGATCAAAAAATTATTTTTAGGTTGGTTAGTCTAAAAAGTTTACAGCATCTGTCGGTCGGAAAAAAAAAGAGGTCAGGATAGGGTTGGGGTCAGGGTTGGGGTTGGGGTTAGGGTTGGGGTTGGGGTTAGGGTTGGGGTTGGGGTTAGGGTTGGGTTAGGGTTAGGGTTAGGGTTGGGGTTGGGGTTAGGGTTGATGTTAAGGGTTGAGGTTAGGTTTAGGGTTGAGGTTAGGGTTAGGGTTAGGGTTAGGGTTAGGGTTGGGGTTAGGATTGGGGTTAGGGTTGACTTGACCCTGGTCTAAAAAATCTTTTTTGGCTGTTCAGTCCAAAAAAATTTTTAGTTGGTCGGATGAAAAAAAAAATTTTTTTTCTGACGAGTTGGTCGGTCTAAAAAAATATTTTATTCAGTCGGTCAACAAAAATATTTTTGTCGGTCTAAAATTTTTTTTTAAGTCAGTCTGTTTCAGTCAGTTTTAAAATTTTTTTTTTTTTTTTTTGGTTGGTCTAAAAAATTGTTTTGGGTCAGTCAGCCGAAAAAAAAAAATTTTTTTTGACCTGACAGTTGGTCTAAAAAATCTTTTTTGGCTGTTTGGTCCAAAAAATTTTTTAGTTGGTTGGATGAAAAAAAGAAATATTTTCTTTGACAAGTGGGTAAAAATTTTTATTTTTTTTTACCGGTCAATCTAAAAACTTTTTAGGCTGGTCAGTCTAAAAAAAATTTTTAGGTTGGTAAGTTTAAAACTTTTTTTGGGTCAGTCGCTCTAAAGAAATTTTTTTTTCAGCGGGTCGATCAAAAAATTATTTTTAGGTTGGTTAGTCTATAAAGTTTTTAGCATCTGTCGATCGGACAAAAAAGAGGTCGGGATAGGGTTGGGGTCAGGGTTGGGGTTGGGGTTAGGGTTGGGGTTGGGTTGGGGTTGGGGTTAGGGTTGGGTTTAGGATTAGGGTTGGGGTTGGGGTAAGGGTTGATGTTAGGGTTGAGGTTAGGGTTAGGGTTGGGTTTATGGTTGAGGTTAGGGTTAGGGTTAGGGTTAGGGTTGGGGTCAGGGTTGACTTGACCCTGGTCTAAAAAATCTTTTTTGGCTGTTCGGTCCAAAAAACTTTTTAGTTGGTCCGATGAAAAAAACAACTTTTTTTATGACGAGTCGGTCGGTCTAAAAAAATTTTTTTTTCAGTCAGTCAACAAAAATATTTTTGTTGGTCTAAAATTTTTTTTTAAGTCAGTCTGTTTCAGTTCGTCGGTTTTAAAATATTTTTTTGATTTGGTTGGTCTAAAAAATTGTTTTGGATCAGTCAGCCGAAAAAAATAAAGATTTTTTTTTGACCTGACAGTTGGTCAAAAAATCTTTTTTGGCTGTTCGGTCAAAAAAATGTTTTAGTTGGTCGGATGAAAAAAAACAAAAAATTTTTTTGACAAGTGGGTCGGTCTAAGAAATTTTTTTTTTTTTACCGGTCAATCTAAAAACTTTTTTTAGGCTGGTCAGTCTAAAAAAATTTTTTAGGTTGGTTACTCTAAAACTTTTTTTGGGTCAGTCGGTCTAAAGAAATTTTTTTTCAGTGGGTCGATCAAAAAATTATTTTTAGGTTGGTTAGTCTATAAAGTTTTTAGCATCAGTCGGACGGAAAAAAAAAGAGGTCGGGTTAGGGTTGGGGTCAGGGTTGGGGTTGGGGTTAGGGTTGGGGTTGGGGTTAGGGTTGGGTTTAGGGTTGGGGTTGGGGTTGGGGTTGATGTTAGGGTTGAGGTTAGAGTTAGGGTTGGGGTTGGGGTTAGGGTTAGGGTAGGGTTTAGGGTTGAGGTTAGGGTTAGGGTTGGGGTTAGGCTTGGGGTTAGGGTTGGGGTTAGGGTTGGGGTTAGGGTTGGGGTTAGGGTTGACTTGACCCTGGTCTAAAAAATCTTTTTTGGCTGTTCGGTCCAAAAAAATTTTTAGTTGGTCAGATGAAAAAAAAAAATTTTTTTTTTGACGAGTTGGTCGATCTAAAAAAATTTTTTTTTCAGTCGGTCAACAAAAATATTTTTGTTAGTCTAAAATGTTTTTTTTAAGTCAGTCTGTTTCAGTCAGTCAGTTTTAAAATTTTTTTTTTTTTTTTTTTGGTTGGTCTAAAAAATTGTTTTGGGTCAATCAGCCGAAAAAAACAAAAAATTTTGACCTGACAGTTGGTCTAAAAAATCTTTTTTGGCTGTTCAGTCCGAGAAAATTTTTAGTTGGTCCGATGAAAAAAAAAATTTTTTTTGACAAGTCGGTCGGTGTAAAAAAATTTTTTTTAAGTCAGTTTGTTTCAGTCAGTCGGTTTTAAATTTTTTTTTTATTTGGTTGGTATAAAAAATTGTTTTGGGTCAGTCAGCCAAAAAAAAAAAATTTTTTTTGACCTGACAGTTGATCTAAAAAATCTTTTTTGGCTGTTCGGTCCAAAAAATTTTTTAGTTGGTCAGATGAAAAAAACAAATATTTTTTTTGACAAGTCGGTCGGTCTAACAAAATTTTTTTTTTTTTTTACCGGTCAATCTAAACTTTTTTTAGGCTGGTCAGTCTAAAAAAAAATTTTAGGTTGGTTAGTCTAAAACTTTTTTTGGGTCAGTCGGTCTAAAGAAATTTTTTTTTCAGCGGGTCGATCAAAAAATTATTTTTAGGTTGGTTAGTCTAAAAAGTTTACAGCATCTGTCGGTCGGAAAAAAAAAGAGGTCAGGATAGAGTTGGGGTCAGGGTTGGGGTTGGGGTTAGGGTTGGGGTTGGGGTTAGGGTTGGGTTTAGGGTTGGGGTTGGGGTTGGGGTTGATGTTAGGGTTGGGTTTAGGGTTGGGGTTGGGGTTAGGGTTGGGGTTGGGGTTAGGGTTGGGTTTAGGGTTAGGGTTTCGGTTGGGGTTAGGGTTGATGTTAGGGTTGAGGTTAAGGTTAGGGTTGGGTTTAGGGTTGAGGTTAGGGTTAGGGTTAGGGTTAGGGTTGGGGTTAGGATTGGGGTTAGGGTTGACTTGACCCTGGTCTAAAAAATCTTTTTTGGCTGTTCAGTCCAAAAAAATTTTTAGTTGGTCGGATGAAAAAAAAAATTTTTTTTTTGACGAGTTGGTCGGTCTAAAAAAATTTTTTTTTCAGTCGGTCAACAAAAATATTTTTGTCGGTCTAAAATTTTTTTTTAAGTCAGTCTGTTTCAGTCAGTCAGTTTTAAAATTTTTTTTTTTTTTTTTTGGTTGGTCTAAAAAATTGTTTTGGGTCAGTCAGCCGAAAAAAAAAAAATTTTTTTGACCTGACAGTTGGTCTAAAAAATCTTTTTTGGCTGTTTGGTCCAAAAAATTTTTTAGTTGGTTGGATGAAAAAAAGAAATATTTTCTTTGACAAGTGGGTAAAAATTTTTATTTTTTTTTACCGGTCAATCTAAAAACGTTTTAGGCTGGTCAGTCTAAAAAAAATTTTTAGGTTGGTAAGTTTAAAACTTTTTTTGGGTCAGTCGCTCTAAAGAAATTTTTTTTTCAGCGGGTCGATCAAAAAATTATTTTTAGGTTGGTTAGTCTATAAAGTTTTTAGCATCTGTCGATCGGACAAAAAAGAGGTCGGGATAGGGTTGGGGTCAGGGTTGGGGTTGGGGTTAGGGTTGGGGTTGGGGTTAGGGTTGGGTTTAGGATTAGGGTTGGGGTTGGGGTAAGGGTTGATGTTAGGGTTGAGGTTAGGGTTAGGGTTGGGTTTATGGTTGAGGTTAGGGTTAGGGTTAGGGTTAGGGTTAGGGTTGGGGTCAGGGTTGACTTGACCCTGGTCTAAAAAATCTTTTTTGGCTGTTCGGTCCAAAAAAATTTTTAGTTGGTCGGATGAAAAAAAAAATTTTTTTTTTGACGAGTTGGTCGGTCTAAAAAAATTTTTTTTTCAGTCGGTCAACAAAAATATTTTTGTCGGTCTAAAATTTTTTTTTAAGTCAGTCTGTTTCAGTCAGTCAGTTTTAAAATTTTTTTTTTTTTTTTTTTGGTTGGTCTAAAAAATTGTTTTGGGTCAGTCAGCCGAAAAAAAAAAAATTTTTTTGACCTGACAGTTGGTCTAAAAAATCTTTTTTGGCTGTTTGGTCCAAAAAATTTTTTAGTTGGTTGGATGAAAAAAAGAAATATTTTCTTTGACAAGTGGGTAAAAATTTTTATTTTTTTTTACCGGTCAATCTAAAAACGTTTTAGGCTGGTCAGTCTAAAAAAAATTTTTAGGTTGGTAAGTTTAAAACTTTTTTTGGGTCAGTCGCTCTAAAGAAATTTTTTTTTCAGCGGGTCGATCAAAAAATTATTTTTAGGTTGGTTAGTCTACAAAGTTTTTAGCATCTGTCGATCGGACAAAAAAGAGGTCGGGATAGGGTTGGGGTCAGGGTTGGGGTTGGGGTTAGGGTTGGGGTTGGGGTTGGGGTTAGGGTTGGGTTTAGGATTAGGGTTGGGGTTGGGGTAAGGGTTGATGTTAGGGTTGAGGTTAGGGTTAGGGTTGGGTTTATGGTTGAGGTTAGGGTTAGGGTTAGGGTTAGGGTTAGGGTTGGGGTCAGGGTTGACTTGACCCTGGTCTAAAAAATCTTTTTTGGCTGTTCGGTCCAAAAAACTTTTTAGTTGGTCCGATGAAAAAAAACAACTTTTTTTATGACGAGTCGGTCGGTCTAAAAAAATTTTTATTTCAGTCAGTCAACAAAAATATTTTTGTTGGTCTAAAATTTTTTTTTAAGTCAGTCTGTTTCAGTTCGTCGGTTTTAAAATATTTTTTTGATTTGGTTGGTCTAAAAAATTGTTTTGGATCAGTCAGCCGAAAAAAATAAAGATTTTTTTTTGACCTGACAGTTGGTCAAAAAATATTTTTTGGCTGTTCGGTCAAAAAAATGTTTTAGTTGGTCGGATGAAAAAAAACAAAAAAATTTTTTGACAAGTGGGTCGGTCTAAAAAATTTTTTTTTTTTACCGGTCAATCTAAAAACTTTTTTTAGGCTGGTCAGTCTAAAAAAATTTTTTAGGTTGGTTACTCTAAAACTTTTTTTGGGTCAGTCGGTCTAAAGAAATTTTTTTTCAGTGGGTCGATCAAAAAATTATTTTTAGGTTGGTTAGTCTAAAAAGTTTACAGCATCTGTCGGTCGGAAAAAAAAAGAGGTCGGGTTAGGGTTGGGGTGAGGGTTGGGGTTGGGGTTAGGGTTGGGGTTGGGGTTAGGGTTGGGGTTGATGTTAGGGTTGAGGTTAGAGTTAGGGTTGGGGTTGGGGTTAGGGTTAGGGTAGGGTTTAGGGTTGAGGTTAGGGTTAGGCTTGGGGTTAGGGTTGGGGTTAGGGTTGGGGTTAGGGTTGACTTGACCCTGGTCTAAAAAATCTTTTTTGGCTGTTCGGTCCAAAAAAATTTTTAGTTGGTCAGATGAAAAAAAAAAATTTTTTTTTTGACGAGTTGGTCGGTCTAAAAAAAATTTTTTTTCAGTCGGTCAACAAAAATATTTTTGTTAGTCTAAAATTTTTTTTTTAAGTCAGTCTGTTTCAGTCAGTCAGTTTTAAAATTTTTTTTTTTTTTTTTTGGTTGGTCTAAAAAATTGTTTTGGGTCAATCAGCCGAAAAAAACAAAAAATTTTGACCTGACAGTTGGTCTAAAAAATCTTTTTTGGCTGTTCAGTCCGAGAAAATTTTTAGTTGGTCCGATGAAAAAAAAAATTTTTTTTGACAAGTCGGTCGGTGTAAAAAATTTTTTTTTAAGTCAGTTTGTTTCAGTCAGTCGGTTTTAAATTTTTTTTTTATTTGGTTGGTATAAAAAATTGTTTTGGGTCAGTCAGCCAAAAAAAAAAAATTTTTTTTGACCTGACAGTTGATCTAAAAAATCTTTTTTGGCTGTTCGGTCCAAAAAATTTTTTAGTTGGTCGGATGAAAAAAACAAATAAGTCGGTCGGTCTAAAAAAATTTTTTTTTCAGTCGGTCAACAAAAATATTTTTGTTGGTCTAAAATTTTTTTTTAAGTCAGTCTGTTTCAGTCAGTCAGTTTTAAAATATTTTTTTGATTTGGTTGGTCTAAAAAATTGTTTTGGGTCAGTCAGCCGAAAAAAAAAAAAAATTTTGACCTGACAGTTGGTCTAAAAAATCTTTTTGGGCTGTTCAGTCCAATCTAAAAAGTTTTTTTAGGCTGGTCAGTCTAAAAAAAAATTTTAGGTTGGTTACTCTAAAACTTTTTTTGGGTCAGTCGGTCTAAAGAAATTTTTTATCAGTGGGTCGATCAAAAAATTATTTTTAGGTTGGTTAGTCTATAAAGTTTTTAGCATCAGTCGGTTGGAAAAAAAAAGAGGTCGGGTTAGGGTTGGGGTCAGGGTTGGGGTTGGGGTTGGGGTTAGGGTTGGGTTTAGGGTTAGGGTTGGGGTTCGGGTTAGGGTTGATGTTAGGGTTGAGGTTAGGGTTAGGGTTAGGGTTGGGTTTAGGGTTGAGGTTAGGGTTGGGGTTAGGGTTAGGGTTAGGGTTGGGGTTAGGGTTGACTTGACCCTGGTCTAAAAAATCTTTTTTGGCTGTTCGGTCCAAAAATATTTTTAGTTGGTCAGATGAAAAAAAAAAACTTGTTTTTTGACGAGTCGGTCGGTCAAAAAAATTTTTTTTTCAGTCGGTCAAAAAAAATATTTTTGTTGGTTAGTGAGTCAAAAGAATTTTTTTTGTCGAGTGGTCTGTCTAAAAGTAGGGTAGGGTAGGGAGTAGGGTCACCTTAAGACGCCACTGATAAAACCAACAATTTACAAGAATTCAAATCAATTAAAATTGGGAGGGGGAGAAAAAAAGTCAGTCCTGGCTTTAGAGAGGTGGGGGGTTATGCAGTAGGTGGGATTTGAACCCTGCTCCCCAGACTATAAAGCCTGTATTGAAACCTCTGAGCTACAGCTGCTGTGTGGTGTCAGTGGAGAAACACAAGCAAGAGGTAGACAGTGGTTAAACATTAAAGACCTATCATCAAACTTCTATCATCATGAAAAAACTTCTATCATCATGAACTTCTACTGTATATCTTACATCTTAACTCCTCTTTGTTCTCTTTCCCTATTTATCTTATATTTTTAACTTTTTGTTTTTCTCTAGGTTTTCTTAACTTATTCATCTTGCATCTTTTTAAAACTTTTTAAACTATTTTCTCTTATCTTATTTATTGACCGGGCTTACTGGGACCTCCAGAGACATATTTCGTGCTGTCAACTGTGGAAACGTGTGCCAGTGCCACAGAATCCTGAGGAACCCTCAACCCAAACACAACCCTCACCTAAACCCAGATCTTCACTGCTGCTCCTTCTCTCACATTGTAACGTAGATTATGGATGATTATTGATATATTCTGTGGTAGTGATCACAGCTATCTGTAATCTGACAGCAACGGATAAAACGAGGAAACACCTCCATCTAGTGTCTCAATGTGGTCATTACAGAAAAAAATTTCAGTCAAAAATGGTATTAAACTTTCTTATAAAAAAGCTGTTATATTATCTTCTATGACCTCTTCAAGATCACAATGGTTGAATTATCACAAAACAGGCCTAAATTACAGGAATAAAACACTTCAGAAAACAGTTTAGTGAAATATCCCTTTAATGATTTTATCTTAACAACAGTATTTAACATCAGTAGCTCATTAGTACCACACATTTTTTATTCAGTACATATCCCACTATAAAACTTTACAAATATGTATACACGATTATATACACAAAACTGAGAAAAATACAGTTTGCAAAGAAAATAATCATTTGGAGGAGATATCAGTAGCATTTTAGTACATATAAAATACGATTACATAGGTTTAATGGGTTTTTTTCTGTGCAGACTAAAAAGGTGGAAAATTAAAGAACAAACAGGTCATTTCCATCCCATTTACAATCAACCAAAACAACGTCCACCTAGAACTGACCAGTTCAAAGCTTTTGGTTTTGAATTTTAACTGGAATGTACAATAACTTCAACGGGCTTTTGGTTGGGATCAGTTCTACGTGGGACTTGAAACACTTCAGAAGGTGAAGAAAGCCTCGAGGACGCTTTCAATGAAACTTTTTCCTCATTTCTCCTTAGAAACATTTTTAACTTTTGCTGTCTGACAAATATTTCTGAACAATGAAGAAACAAAACTATTCAGTCATTTAAATTACTGACAGTAAAAGAGGAAGATGGATGGATAAATATCACGAGTCCATGTGACATTTATGATGTCAGGTGATTTTTCATGACTTTATTTACTGTATATTTTGACGTGGGGTTTAAAATACTACAGAAATTACACTGAAGGTTGAAAATGACTGAAGTTCATTTGCCAGAAGCCAATCACCGCATTGATCCAGTTCAGAAAAAAATGATTTTGTCCATTCACCACCGTTTCCTTATCCTGCATAAAACGAGGGTTTGGTATCACAACAGCATTAAAATGACTCCACTCAGACAGACGTCCAGATAATTCATACATTTTTACAACAGGATGGTGCGCTTGATTTAAGATTAAAAAAACGTAAAACAAAGTCAAGCACCTCCTCTGCTCGTTGCCTCCAAGCCCAAAAGTCGTTCCTGATCCAAATGGTTTCATCGAAGGAGAAACATTTCCAGGTAAAAACTTACTCCGATTTGAATCCCGTTCAGAGCTTTGACCTTTGACCTTTGATACTGACGCAGCTTTGGGGAAAAAGCAACAGAGAAGTTCTGCCTCGACCCAGTTGGGAGCACCTCAAGCCCAGGAGACACGGGTCGCTGGAGGTGTGGACGGCGGGATACGAAGCCAGGGACCAGCGAAGCCGGGGGGGTGGGGTGGGGGATGGGCAAGGGTCGCCGTATCATTGAACCATTTCAAAGTAGTGCAGGATTGCCATGATGTGCTGTGGCATGAAGACGTAGCCGGTGTAAATCGCCATCCCAGCCACGGAGATCAGCAGGGAGTCTGAGGAGGAGGCGTTAAGGAGAAACCTCTGAGTGTGAACACGTTAACCTGCGCTTAACTAACCTGCTTCCTGTAAATCTGGTCTTTCTTTTGCTATCACACACCTGAAATGTCAGTTTTAACTACTGCAGACTGGATTTGGGCAACTTATTGTCAAAAAAATCCCCGATGACCTCAGGTTACTGAACACTCCTGTTGCTGCTGGGCAAATCTTTACTTTTTCCTTGAACCATTGCAAACACAAAATAAATTAAAATTCCTTCTTTCAGTTTCTTTTCCACTGGTTTTAGCTTTGATAATTTCTCCAAACCAGATATTTTCCCCATTCAGTTTATTATGAATTATATGTACATTTTTCAGGTTGAATTATCAGCCATATGAAAGAGAATTCATTTAAATATAAATCATGTATCTCTTAGCATTGACAGCACTTTAAAATAATGAGCTACCCTCATTAACACTCCTGTCTCTGCAGGAAAACACACCCTAGCCTGGGGGGGATCCGGACACAACATGAAGGTTAATCCGGTACAACCGGTGGGTGACGCCACCCGGAGGGAGACGGTTCATCCCGGTCACGATAAGACACCGACTCCCGCACAACGGAATGAGTTTACCGGTCAGAGTGCAGCTTTTAGACTGCAAAGAATAACCGGTGACGTCACCCGGCTGTAAACTAACATATGTTAGTCACGTGACTGAAACGGCTGGTTAGCTTAGCCGTGCCGCCGCCCTTCCCCCCGCACCGCCCCGCAATCCACCATAAACTCTGTTGAACTTTACATTATTGTTGGAAAGAAGTAAAAATGATATTAAACTTTATCTGTTTTTTGTTTACACTTCCTGTTTTGTCGAACACAGCAGCGGCTCGCGGCCAGTTTAACAAGCTAATCTCCCTTTGAATTTAATCAGATTTAACAATTCTTCGCAAATACACAAAACAGCACAAAACGACACAATTTAACGCTGTGTTCTAATAAAACCGATAATGTTCATTCATTCGGCTTTATTTTTAAACTACTAATTATTAATTATTAGAGCTAACCACCTCATACAGCTTGCTAACCGTTAGCACACATCCGTTAGCTCGCCTGCTAACCGGGTGTTTCTCCAGAGAAGGATACTGAACACGGTCCTCTCCCAGGGCTCCAGCATGTAGAGCGCCGTCACCAGCAGGTACTGATAGTAGAACCAGGACAACTGCTTCCAACAGTCCCCCAGAGCCATCGCTGCAACTTTCAGAGGCCGCTTTCCCCTTCCGTCCCTGCTTTTCGGTTTTCTCTCTGCGTGATACGTCGTCGGGCGTTTCCTGGTTTGCGTGTGACGTCGAATCATAAGGCGCTTCGTTTCAGCCAATCACAACCACGCGTTTTGGATGACGATTCTGACGTAACCACGAAGCGCAAGTGTCCTTCTATTTTAAGGAAATGAACGTGAACTGTAGTTCAAAACATAAATATGCGATAGACGAAAAGTTTATTTATTCTGATAATGTATAAAATAAAAATGTATGTAAATTAATAGTTTTTTTATCGCAAGTTTTATAATTAGTCGTCTAGGAAATATCCTGATATACTATTTCTTTGAATTTGATGCAATTTGATGGTTTTAGCACATGAAAAAAAAAACTATAAAATTTTAAGTTATCAAATATCTGACTTTTAAACCTGACACTTACATATCCTATACCAGAAAATCCAAGTCTTTTATGGCTCCATAAGAAACTGAGTTTTTTTTTTTTTAATGTGACATATGATTGACAATTTTGTTACTTGAAAGTTAAATCAGAAAGAAAATTTAACAACAAAATAAACCTATTTGGGAGCTGACAATCACCTTCACATGAATCATTCTAGAAGGGTGAGCGCCTAAGTACTACTTGCTGAGAAATAGTTAAAAATAACAAGTCCTATTAAATCATAAGAAAGGAAAAAATCAAACTGCAGCTGAGCAAGTAGAACCAATAAAGCAGGATGTGTTTATAAAGTACATTTAAAGCAGAAATAAAACCAATAAGTTTCAGAACACAATGTAGGTTTGTGGAGATGGAAACCTACACGTGAAACCAGTTGACTCTTGGGGGGTCAGGTTTTCCATGGGGACTATGATTGTTTTCCAAAGGGCTCTGATTCTGTCTATAGAGAACGTCACAGCAGTCTGTAATGCTCTCGGATGTTGGAATAGTTTGTAGAAACATCGAAGCTAACATGATGAAAAAGCATTGAGCTTATCTGCTGCTATAAATTATTCCTCCCACCACATATCATGGTAAAAAGTAAAAAAAAAAAAAAGAATAAAAACAAACACAAACTCAATTTACTTGAATCTTCTCTATTTCTCATTTATAATCAGTAAATAATAGTTTGGTTCTTTCTGTCTGTAAAGACAAGGTATCCATGTATAGATGTAAAAAACACACTCAGGTGTTTCTATGCCAGTTATAAAATTTAAACAAGGGTTTTAACAGGAAGCATCAACAAAAATGTAGACAAGAAATGTGAAGAAAAAAAAGGCCTCAATATCAATCAGCTTCCTTCTCAGAAGATTGGCCTCAGAACTCGTAATCCTGTGCATCGGGTCGGTCCAGCTGCAGGAAGCATCAGCAGCAAATCCCATTTTTAAAAAAATCCTGCGTCTCCTCTCCTCAGCAGTGGCTGGCCAGGATGTTGAAGAAGTGGTAGACCTCATCCTTATCGAACACGGCCACCTCGGTGGAGCACTCGGAGCACTGGACCGGGTGGTAGATCTCGTCCGCCTCCATCCCGGCCGGCGCCGGTGCCGGAACCTCGTCCGCCGACGACGTCTGCATCTTCTGCCCCCTCCTCCTTTTCCTGTTCCTCTGCTTCCTCTCCTCCTGGGCTTTGTAGCGCAAAACCTCGTCTCTCTTCACCGTGCAGTTCATGACAAACATCGCTCGATACTGCGTCCGATACCTTTCATGCCTGATGGGACAGGACAAAAAATAAAACGCCTCAGGAAACGAGTCGGGTTAAGAGGAGAAACCGACAGCCGGAGACAAAAACCATTTGGGGCTTTTTTACACGCAGGAACGGATTACAATGATTTTAGTTACTTTAAATGGGGAAATGCTGTTTGACTTAGGAGCTAATTCGTATCTTGAGGTACTTCTATAAACACATTTCACATTTTCGAAGGTGACGTCTTAAACCGTGTTGTTTTGTCCATCTTACACTCCCAAATTCAAAGATCCCCGGTTCAAACTGAAGCGTTACCTTTGACAATCCAGGCAGAGCGTTGTCATGCAGGCGGGACAGTTGAGGATGGCGTCGCTGTTGGGTAACCCCTGCAACTGATGAGGACGCGACTGAGATGATGCGGTACGTTGCTTTCTGCTGCTGTACCTGCAGGGGATGATGGGAGGATGAAAAGAGAGGAGGTGGAAACACCGAGAGGATCAAAACATTTTTTTAAGTGTGAGCGATTCTTACAGCCTCCTTCTGCTATCCACCCAGGCTTGGTCCCTGTCGTCCTCGTTCGGGTCGTACAGCAGCTCGTCATTGGTCAGCATGGTCCGCTGACTCCGCCTCCGGGCGGTGGAGCCGCCTGCGGAAGAAAGAGAGATTCAAAAACACAATCAGGCTGGATTTCATTAACGGTGTTGTCATGGTTACATGACGGTGGGAAGGACCTGGTGTGTCTTCCTCTTCCGAGTCGGAGTCGAAATACACCTCGTCGTACATCCGTGAGTTTTGTAATCCAGGACCAGCGCCGCCGTCTCCTCCACGACTCCCTGACGTTTCTACAAGAGAAGAAACAAACGTCAGGCAGGTGTCGTGTGGAATTATGGAATTAATCCTGGCTTTTCACAGAAGTTTTTTCATTTCGTGGCAACAACCTGCTGACGTCGGACCCCAGGTTCCCTCCATGCTCCTGATGGTGGAGCTAAGCTCCGCCTCCATCTCCTTCTCGAACTCATCGCCGCTGGATGATTCACTTTCCCCTGTCAGGTACTCTCTGATCAGCTTTTTCTTCTGCTCCGGCGTCCCATTCAGCAGGATGTCCAACTCGTCCTCAGAACTGAAACACAGCAAGAGACGAGAAGCTGCTGCTTCAGAACCAAATCTGGACCTGATTCACTGAAGCCGTGTGGGAACATCTCACATGACGGAATGAGACTCAAACTGAGGAATCCTTACTGGATAATAGCAAGGATCATTAATTCAAATTAACTACTTACTTAAACGTCTGTTCAAATTTCAAATTTGGAAATGTGATTTCTAGCTTTTTAAGAAAAACAGATTCCTACTTTCTAGTCTTTAACTATTCTAAAAGCAACTGTAGAACTAAGTCGATCTAAATTAAACTGATCAAACCAATGCTTGTACGCCTTTCTTTTATTTATACGCTGATTCCTTACGAAGAAACTATTAAAAATATAAAACTAACGGACTAAAACGCAACATTTAATGTGTTCATTCAACACTTTAATGTGTGTTAGTTCAGTTGCAGGTTTCGGTGTGTTTACATGTTAGCATGCCGCTAGCTAACAGTTAGCTAGCGCTATAAACAAACGCTTTTAAAGCTAAACGCGACGAAGACTCTCCCTCCTCTTCACCTGCTACAGCCGCGCTCCTCGTCGCTCGGCTCGTCGATCTCGTAAGAGTCGAATTCCTCCGTTTTGTTTAATTTGTTCATTACGACTATTTTATTTCATGATACTCTAACGAATTAGCAACAAACAGGAAGTTTTCTCCGCGGCTTCTTCTGTGGTGTCATTAAAAAGGAAGTGACGCAAACACACGATGGGTTCGTTGTCGCCACCTGGCGGTGGAGGAGCGAACGACGCCAAAACGGAATGAGGTTTATGCCTCTGTAAATATGCACTTTTCTGCTTTTTATCTTTCAATATATTATTTCAACATATCAATATATTTTTTATCTTTCAAAATATTATTTTATTCTTGCATTTAATAAAAAAATATATATTTTTATTTTTTTATTTTATTAATTGTAGTATCCCCGTAGGGAAATATAGAGCCTACTTTACACACACTGGTTAGTAGTTGCATGTATATACCCTGTATAATTTTCTTTGGATGCGTGCGGATGTCCATTCATATCTCAAACAACACAATCTTAAAACATTCTCTTCGCCACATTGAATACAGAAACAGAAAATAATGACTTTACAGCCGTTGCTGTTACAATAAATCACCACTAGGTGGCGCCAGCAGATCAAATATCCAACATTCCACAAACCGTTGTCTCCAATGTCAGGGCAGCTGGAGGTGCATTGAAGGCCAGGTTTATTCGTTCATTCATTCATTTATTTTCTACCGCTTCATCCGCTGTAGCGGGTCACGGGCAGCTGGAGCCGAACTCAGCTGACATAGGGTGTGAGGCGGGGGACACTCCAGGCATGACGCCAGCGCACCGCGGAGCCACACACAAAGACGGACAACCATGGCCAGGTTTATGCAATGTAGTTAATACATATTTATGTGTATATGTATATAATACATCCTACACAATAACAAGAAGTTAATGTAGTGTAACCTGTGAGTTTTGATCAACTGCATGTCAGATGTTGTCTTGATTTGGATGGAAATCAGGGAAAAAGAGACAAATCTCTCCTCTGTGTTTTGTTTTCTGTCTTTTTCCAACCTAAATTAAAAAAAAAGAGAAACAACAAACAAAACAAAAGCAAATTTTAAATGTTTAAATTAAAATAATAGTTTATTATGATTTTGTGACACAAAAAAAGGAAGTTCATCCATTAATGGGTAACATTTGTTTATATATTAACTTCCTGTACCCCATAATTTATGGTTATCTATATCTATATCTATATCTATCTATAGCATGTGGCTAAAGCTAAAGATGTTTCCCCCGTGGATTCAGGTTGTGCTTCATCTCCACCTGCTCCTCTTCCTCCTCCAGTCATTTACATGCTGGTCACACGTTTTCCCAGGTTGCACTGCAGGCACCTTTACATAGAGGTGTTGTGTGTCTTTAAATGTGTGTGCCGCGCCCCCCCCCCCATGTTTGTGTGTTTACTTCCCCTTCTGTTTGTGTTTGTCTGTGTGTGTGTGTTTGTTGTATACCTTCATGCAGGAGTTTGTCCTTCCGTGTTTCTTTCTGTTGGCGTGACCGGCTGTCAGAGCGTGTGTGTGTGTGTGTGTGTGTGTGTGTGTGTGTGTGTGTGTGTTTGCCGGGTGACATTTTCCATTCCAGGTGTGACATCTTTGGTTCCATCCCCGACGCATGCTAACAGCTCCTTTCTGATTTCTTCCCTGCAGACACACACACACACACACACACACACACACACACACACACACACACACACACACACACACACACACACACACACACACACACAGACCACCTCTGTCTCATCTCTGCTGCTCGACAAGCTAATTTAGTCAATTACACACAGGTGTGATGCTAATTTCCCGGCGCTGGCAGCAAAGCTCCTGGAGGAGGTAAAAATAACGAAATTACACCCATCTGTCCTCCTGCCAGCGGGCGGCTCTCCCACTGGGTGTCTGCCGCTCCGCCGGCGCACAACACACACCTCCGAAAACACACACACACAGATAATGAAGCAGAGGACAATGGGTGATGTGTGTGTTTGTGTGGAGGTATCCTCGCCGCCGCCGCCGCGTCTTTGTTTGAGGCTTTCAATGGATTTCTGAGCGATACGCAGCGATTTACCCGCAGAAGAGAAAAAACACTTTTTCGTGTTGGGGGGGGGGTAATTATTATGTGAAGCTGTGGGAAATGATTACTGGAGATCAAGGGGAAGCTAAGCTACTTTAGCATCACCAGGCTAGGCTCGGATTTTGCTTTAATGTCTTCAGTTTGAAGGGGGGGTCAAAGGTCACCGGGACCCTTTTTTTTTTTTTTTTTTTTGCTGAAGAATCCAGAATCTAAATCCTGATAAAAAAAAATTTCACACAAACGTCTCCGAGGATGAAATGATGAAGCGATGACATTTTATTTCCCAAAAAGAGTCAAAGGTCAAACGATATAATCTCCTGCAGAAACACGTTTCTGCCCATTATTCAATTCCATAACTGGGGGGGGTCACGAGGGGTCGCCGCCGCAATACGACACATTCTGATTTGCCGGGGGGACTCCAACCTATATGAGGCGACTGTTTTGTGAACACACAATCTAAAGATGATTTGTTCCAGAAATAAAACAGTACAACAGGCCGTCGTCGCCAGGCGGCGGCGGCGGCGAGCATCACTATCCGGGTCGGCGGCGCCGTCACCCGTCTGGACCCCCGGGCGATCCAAACACGATTTGAGAAGATGTCATCGGCACGTCTCTGAGGTCTTCCCACCCTGCCAAGAAAAATAAATTGGTCCTCGCACATAAACCTCCTCATCTACATCCCAGCCGTCACGCCGTCGCCGCCGGCAACGGAGGACGTGTGACGACGGCTGCTATAAATGTTAGATTGTTCCAGGTTCTCGCGTGTGTGTGGACGGGCCTGTCAGCCGTCCGTCACGCAGCAGCCCCGCCGAGACCCGCCCGATCCCGACCAATCAGGGTCCAGACGCGCCGCCCGGTCTCGACCAATCAGGGTCCAGATGCACCGCCGGGGTGAAAAGTGAAGAAAACCGAATCCCAGGAGACGGAGCTGCAGGTTCAGGTGTGGGTGGCTCGTGTTTGCTGCCTCCGAGTCATGTGATCAATCCAATTATCCAGGGTTCACAGCGGCCGCCTCAAACATCTCTGCTTTGATGTAGCGTTAGCATCTGATTAGCATCCAAGGAGCCCACAGGTAACCCCGCTGATGTCACGGCGAGGGGGACGGCCGAGCTTCATTATCCCCCGCCACCTCCTGCCTCACATACACACACACACACACATACACACACATACACACACACAGACACACACACTCACACATACACACACACATACACACACACACACACACACACACGCAATATGAAATTAAATGATCGTGTTCCTTGTTATTTAGTCACACTTTCAATATTCCTACCTGTGTGTGTGTGTGTGTGTGTGTGTGTGTGTGTGTGTGTACGAATCGTTTCTTTTTTTCTTCTTTACATGGAGTTTCTGTTCTACTGTTCTTTTTTTATTCCAGAACGACAAAACATTTTCTTTCTCTTGCTTCTCTTCATTATTAACTTTTTTTCCGATTGATTTCTGTCATCCTGCGTTGTAGAAGCGAGCCGCTAAACACGGGAAATAAATGACTAGAATTTGTTTCATGCAGCAAAATGTCAGGAAATATTAAAATAAAAATGCTAAGATTTAAAAAAAAAAAAAAAAAAGTTTTAAAATCCGAGGATTACTGTCAGATTTAAATCTTAAAGTGCAGGATGTTTGCTAACAGGTTCGATTCGTCAGTTAAAACCGTTTCATGTCGCTGCTGCAGTAACGTCCCATCACACTGCCCCCAAGTGGTCAGAAAGTGTTACTGCAGGTTTGAATCTGACCGTTTTCGAGACTTTCTCGTCCTCCAGAGTGAAGTTCTCGGTTCGAATCCCTCTCCGTCCACCTCGCTGAACTCCCCCCTGCCTACAAATATATTAATCATCACGTGATCAATAAATGATGAGCCCTTCCATATGGAAACAGAAAGAGGCCTCCAGCATTCAGACCCGTTCCGTCTTTCATGTCCCCCCCCCCCCCATTCAGCCGCCGTCTATGCATCCTTTAATCAACCTCACTTTTCTCCTCCACTTCCTCCCCAAACCGACCAATCGCTGAGCTCGGATTAGCATGTGACAGCGGCGCGAGGGAGGAGAAGAAGCGAAAAAGGAAAGAACAAACCGGGAGAAAAGAGGAGCGGCGTTGGGGGGGGGGGGGGGGGGTGGAGGAGTCGGTAGAGACAAAAGTCCAGCTGTGAGATGAACGTGAGGAAGAATGGAACGGATGTCTTCCTCTTTTCTGGTGGGGTGGGGGCGCCTCCAGAGCGCAGGCGGGGGCATTACCATGTAAATCACAGCCAGAGGCGCGCGGGAGCGTGTTGCACAAACACAAACACCGGCACACACTGCGTCTGATTGGCTGCTTTTCTCCAGCCCGCTATTTTGATGAAGTTGGTTATTTATTGGCTGATGAAATTACGTTAATTGCTTATTGGTATTTTAATTAAGTTTCCTTCTCGGCGGGTGTTTGAGTGACTTTTTTGGATTATTTATTGGTATTTTAATGAAGTATTATTTGGTGGCAGACTCAGTGGGAGAGCAGCTGAAAAGCCATACACACAGCAGGTGGCCCAAACACACACACACACACACACACACACACACACACACACACACACACACACACACACACACACACACACACACACACACACCACATTAACACATATCTATCGATCTGGAAATGAACAGATGAATGCAGAAACTTCCAAAACGTTTTTGAATTCAACCCCAAATAAATCCAACTTTGTGTTCATGACTTCTTTTATTTTAGCGGTTTACGCTGATTTTTAATAATAAAATATGGTAAAAGCGATTGTTTTATTTGCTTGACGGTGTCATTAACCCTACGTGTGAGCTACCGGTGGATCTAATTTAAGACGCTGAATCCTAAAAGAACAACAAGGACGTGAGAATCTGGTTACGACTGAATGATGAGATTTCAGATCTCAGTTCAGTTTGTCCTCATGTTTAAATATTTGAAATATTTTAAATCCCCACTGATATATTTGAATAAGCTCACGCGAAATCCTCACGCCGTCACGCTTCCGGCGTCTACCTGGAAGTTTGGGTCAGGGTTAGAAAACAAACAAAATCTGATATTATTGTTTAATTGTGGAATTTCCTCGAAATATTTTAAACATTTCGTAAAATGGTCCATTTTTACTTAGTCTCAAATTTATAGAAAATAATTCAAACCCAACACAAACACATCCATGATGATTTAATGTGTCAAACACAGGC
>CM023621.1:19698743-19721243 GCA_013358685.1 Antennarius maculatus | reverse complement strand
CATCGATGATCCTCCAATCACAACTGCCCTCCCTTACCCCCCCCCCTTACCCTGGGCGGTTGCTAGGCAACACAGTCCCTTTATAATCCATTTACCCGTTACATGCAAATATGTGGACAATTAACCACTTCTGTTTGCATAATAGATTTGAGAAAAGGAGGGGGGGGGGGTGAGGTATTTAACTCCCAGTTCATCTCATCCTGCCTGGCGACACAAAGCAAATGGGGGGGGGTGATATGGGATGGGTGGGGGGCAGATAGATAGGGAGCACCAACCAAATAATTTCCACTCGCACTGCAATCATCACAGCTTCAATACTTTAATTCTTTTTTTTTTTTTGTTGTATTTGTTCACTTGACTGCAACACACACACACACACACACACACACACACACACACTAAACCTTGTAATTACCACCCTGCGCGGCGCTCAGCCTCCGCTCAGCTGCTATTGATGTGCAGATGAAGATGGCCGCCGCCGCCGCCGCGTGTTTTTTTCGCGCTGAAAGAAAACCCGTGTTTTGGTTGGGCTCTGTCAACCGAACAGCTGGATTGCCATTTTTTACTCAAATTAGATTTCGGCTGAAGCACCGGCGCTGGGGGGAATTAAACGGCGCAACAAGAAGCAGAAGGAGAGAGCATCCACTTTCTCTCTTTCTGTCTTTTCATCCTCTCCCTAATTTGGTAGCAAAAGAGGGTTCAGAGCAGGGCGCCGTGGCAACCGGAGCTCCATCCCTCCCATCCCTGCATCCCGACTCGTCTTTTGTGGCGTCTGACGCATCCTCTGTTCAAACAGGAATCACTGAATCTGCAGGAAACTATCACATTTAAAAATACCCTCTCCCCCCCGCCCCCCCCGCTTCCATTATTCCCAGTTAGAAAGGTTTTAATAGACGCCATTCATGCGGCGCCGTTCCATCAACATGTTGGTGACGAGTGCGGATCGGCGTGCTGGGAGGGGTGGGGGGAACGTTTACACGTCGCACGTGTGAAACCGGCTTTCGTTCGGTGGCTGGGGATAAATAAATAAAAGCAGAGCTGCAGCTTTTTTTTTGACGAGTTTTACTTTGAAAAGGTGCGAGCAGACGTCCAATCAGATCACAGGGATTAAGAGCGGCGTTCACATCTGTTTACACCTGGTGCCAGCAGCCAGATCCAGATTAAGTTATACACAGGATGGAGTCGATTTGGTTCCTCTCGAATTGTTTACATTTAAGAGTGTGGAGGCGGAGCTAGTAGACGAGGGCGGAGCATCCATTAGTCTGAACTCAGTTTGTTGCTCCGTCATGATCCGTGAACCCGACTTAAGAATGGCGTTCACATCTGTTTACACCTGGTGCCGGTGGCCAGATCCAAATTAAGGGTAGATGTAATTGGATGAAGGATGCAGTCTGTTTTTTGCGTTCAAACGTGTGGAGGCGGAGCTAGTGAAGGAGGGTGGAGTCTCCATCTGTTTGAATCCAGTTTGTTGCTTATTTCATGATCCATAAAACCGACTTAAGAATGGCGTTCACATCTGTTTACATCTGGTACCGGCAGCCAGATCCAGATTAAGGTTAGACGTAATTGGATGGAGGAAGCAGTCGATCGGGTTCTTCTTGGATTGTTTATGCTCAAACATGTGGAGGCGGAGCTAGTAAAGGAGGGTGGAGCATCCGTCTGTTTGAATCCAGTTTGTAATCCGATTTAAGGGTGGCGTTCACATCCGTTTACATCTGGTGCCGACGGCCAGATCCAGATTAAGATGCAGGATCACGTCAATTTGGTTCATCTTGGATTATTTGTGTTTAAATGTGTGGAGGCGGAGCTAGTAAACGAGGGTGGAGCCTCCATCAGTTTGATTCCGGTTTGTTTGATGCGTAAACCCGACTTATCTTGGTCCTGATCCAACAACCTGTGGCGTGACCTCGACCGGGTGAACCTGAATCACGATCTTCGTCTCAAACGGGCAAAGTGAACGCGGCGTTTAAACCGATTACATCACTTTTAGCGCCGATTACCACTTCAGAAGTTTTTTCCCACCTGCCCGTCTTGTTATTGTCATCCATCGTGGGTGCGTGACCCCCGACGCCTCCGGCGGGCCGCGCCACCCAAACGGGTAATTTGTCACCGTGGCGATGAAGCTATCATTAATGTTGTCAAGCTCGGCCGCTCCGTGATGCTCGACGGATCAGCCTTGTCGCGGCGCGGGTCGGCAGACATAATCACAGGTATGGCGCCATGGCAACGCCTCTTTCCTCACACCTGACAGCAGGACGTTTGACCGCCATCAGTTCAATTCCCGCCCGACCCGACACCTTTTGACCGGCGCGGAATGAGGCGCGCCATCGTGTGGACGACGACAGCTGGACGCCACATGGCTGCCTATCGCAGAGGGAGGGGGGGAGGGGCTAACACGTAAACAACAACATGTAAACAACTGAAAAGACGCGTGATGATAAACATGTTTACTCGGAATATAGAGGAAACCTCCGTTTGTGTGGGTGCTAATGCTGTTAGCATCGCTGCTAATCTGGAGACAGGACACAGGTGATGTGGGGGACAGGTGACGGGCGTCTGGTGACATCACGCCCCCGCGGCGACACGCAGGTGAGAACAGGATCAGCGCTGTCGCGTTTTCATTGGTCGCCGGTGATAATAAAGGATATCCTCAGGGGGACGTGAACGGAGAAAAATGATTTTAGTGATTTTATTCTGAAAGGACAAAACAGGAAATTAATTTAAAAGAGTAGATTATATTAAACTGATTATTTTACGTTTCATTTATTTATCTACTGTAATTCTTCTTCAGGTACTTCCCTCCTGTGCTCCACAGCCGCCTGTAGATGGCAGCAGAGAACAGTAAATGATCCACGGGGGGTGGGGGGTGGGGCGGGGGGGCGGGTTCATCTCATCAGAAAATTAAATTTAGCTTCAAATATTCTGGATTTAATTGAATTTTTAATAAAATTGTTATTAATGTGTTTAGATGAGAAGAAAATAATTGAAACTTTATTTGAACATCTGTGTGGGATCTGTGTTTGTGTCTGTCAGTGTGTGTGTGTGTGTGTGTGTGTGTGTGTGTGAGATGAGTGAATATTGACTAATCATGAATGAGGGGATGAATCTGTTGTTGTTGTTGTTGTTGTTGTTGTTGTTGTGTGACTCGCTGGTGGCTGTGCAGCAGTGTGACATGTTGTGTTGTGTTTACAGTCAGTGGGAAACACCGGCGCTATAAGGAACAATAGTTTAATACATCCACAGCTAAAGCAACACACACACACACACACACGCTGTCACTGTGTTTGTAGTTCAGACACCAATTATTACACAGCACCAACCTTCATCCAATTATTATCCAATACACACACACACACACACACACAGACACACACAGCTATTATCATCTCTCTTTATGTGACGGCAGTGAACAACAAGAATTATACACCTTAATTAACTAGGCAACATGTCAGTGTATTTATAAAACGTACTGACACACACACACACACACACACACACACACACACACACACACACACACACAGACTGCAATACAGACAACGTAAAATGAAAAACCATATTGACTGTAATTTGTGTATTAATTGCATGGTTAGATTAATTTTATGTAATGTTTTTAGTGATAATATTTAATCTATAAAATCCAGCGTTGATATTTGAGTTGCTTTCAGAACAAGTCTGGACCAGAATTAAGGACCAGAAACCTGCAGATCAAACCCTCAGGTTCCATCTCCATCCGTATCCGTCGGAAACACGGTTTCACGCCATGGTTTTTGGAAGGATCAAGATGCCATCGCTGATCAAACGTAGAAAAAGAACTAAGACAAGAGGAAGCCCTCGTAGACGACGCCCACTGAAAATTGTTTTGCTTCCTTAAGCCACTCCCACTGGTCGCGTTGGCAGAATTCTGATTGGAGGTTTTCCCATCCTGGAATTCTAGCATCGTCTCGGTCGCTCTGAGAGACGACCTGAAACCGTCTGGGGCATCAAAACCAGAAAGACATCAAATCCAGTTCAGACATCAAAGCCGGTCTCAGATATCAAAGTTGGTTCATCAGACATTAAAGTTCGTTCATCAGACATCAAAGCTGGTCTATTAGACATCAAAGTTGGTTCATCAGACATCTAAGTTGGTTCATCAGACATCAAAGCTGGTCTATTAGACATCAAAGTTGGTTCATCAGACATCTAAGTAGGTTCATCAGACATCAAAGTCGGTCACACATACATCAAAGCCGATATATAGACATCAAACCTGGTCCCGTAGACATCAAAGCCGGCCATTAGACCTCCATGCCCAATCGCCTTCATGCTCAGGCCGGGAACAGGAAGTGGGTTGGCCGGTACCACGTCATCACGTCATATGTTTTTCTCACGCCACGGCGTCGCCATCGCGTCTCCCCTCAACACGCCGACAAGCCCCGCCTCCCTCTCCTTCCCCCCGCCCCCTAGCGACTCGCAGCCATCTGCCTTGTCTCCGTGGGGACGCCGCGGTGGAAGCAGCAGGAGGACAGAGGTAAATTAACAAGTTGCCACATGTTTCCAGACGGCGAGGTGAAGGAGCGCCGGCGCTTTTAATTACACCTGGATGTGGAGAGAGAGAGATGGCGTCCCGATTCATCCCGGGGGAGGCGTTTGGTTCCGATTGGGGGAACGACCCCGGGTGGATCTGGAACCTGGAGTTCTGGGTGTTGGTTCTTCGTCACGGCGCCTCGTTAATTTAGCTTTTAGCTTCGTCCTCCTCTTCATCGCGTCTCCTCGGACTCGCGTCCCGATCCCTCCTCGCCGCGCCGTAATTGGACTCGGGGTGTTTTTCTAGCCGTGTGTTACATTAATTATCACGGCAATCAGACCGGGGACAATATGGCTTTATTTGTTCCGGTGGGAGAGCAGCTTGTGTGTGTGTGTGTGTGTGTGTGTGTGTGTGTGTGTGCAGACAGGTGATATTCACGCGCGTGTTAATACAGCTGAGCACTCTTACGGCTCATTATAAGCTCTAACAAGGCTTCGTAGCCGGATGCGAGCCCACCGGGAGCAGCTGAGCCCCCTCCCTTCATGAAGACACACACCACACACACACACACACCAAACACACACAAAAACACACAACAGTGACTCGATTCGTGTTTATTCCGTGACGCCTCAAACTCTTGATCGTCTCATTAAGTGGCCAGAAATATGTGGACACCTAAAGCTAAACGTTAGCCTTTCGTTGTCCAACTTTCTGCCGGCGCGACTTCGCCATAGTGGGAGATTAATGCAAATTATCCACAACTTCTTGGGTCATTTCTGATTTTCCAGGTGGTTTTATCAGCTACCGCTACCCATAATGCACCTGGACATGATGTTTTGATGTAAAAAAATTGATTGGACGCTCTCTTACGATCCCAATTTCTTCAAGACTTTCCTGAAATCCAAAAGAAAAAACACGTAAACTCTAAATGAAATCTTACAAGTACTAAAAAAAAACAACCTTTTTGTAATTGACATCATCTCATTAGCCCCGCCCACCTCGCATGGCGTCGGTCAAGCCGAGCAGACATGTCGAGGAGCGTTTGTTTTACATTTTCTGGAGCTGGTTTTCCATCGTAGAATCGTACCTTCTTGGTTGTCATAGCGATGCAATGCAAAACTGTTTGGCTGTCCTTGGCCATCAGAAACAGGAAGCGTGCAGCGGTCAAGAATATCGCCGCTAAAGCAAAAAATGGCAGCTGATGGATTTGAGCGGCGTTAGGGAAAATATAAAAATAAAATCACCACCTATGATAAAATAACACTATAAAAGGTATCAGATGCTTTTTACCTGTATGAAAAACCCAAACAGGTGAGTCGTCCTGCAGAACCAACCCAGAACCGGGAGGCTGGACCTGCAGCTTCTGCAGTTCCTCCTGTGGCCACTAGGGGGAGATGTCACCGCTTCCCTCGGAACAAATGACGCCGCTGTTTTTATTTGGTGGACAGTTTTTGGAGGACGATTATTCAACTCATGTTGTACAAACACATTTCACACACACACACGAACACACACACACACACACACACACACACACACACACACACACACACACACACACACACACACACACTCTGTGCTAATGAAGCCGAGCTGCAGCTCACACTGTTCTGGTGTCTGTCAATCAAGTCCTTCCTGTGGGCCTCCTCACTCCACTTCCACACCCCCCGCCCCTCACACACACTCACACACACACTCACACATGTACAGGAGAGTACACGCAACACATACCCAGTGACACACACACACACACACACACACACACACACACACACACACACACACACACACACACACACACACACACACACACACAGCTGTACCTTCCTTCTAATGATTTCAATGAAAAGCCTGTAATCTGACAGCAGGATGATGAAAGGCAGAGGGGGGGTGTGTTTCAGCGAAATAACAGCGACATAAAACACAAACATGAACAAATAAGATGAGAAAAAAAGAGACTAAATGATTTTGCCGGTGAAAGTATATTTGTGTTCCTTAATTCTCTCTCTATTTTGTGGCTTTTATTTTGGCCACAGTCGCCGTCGTGTTGGAACCAATAAAAAGGTTTTTTTAGGACGCCGAACACACACAAAGGTTTCCACCAGCTGGTCGGATGTTTGACGCTCGACAGGAAAGACGACAGCCGATCGTCCGTCCAGCTTTTAGCTCATCTGGAAAAATCAGGATTGAAAACGATAGAAGATGAAATAAAAACATAAAAGAAGAAGAAAAGAAAAAGACTGCATTCAACAGAGAATAAGCACTGAACTTTATATATTTACATAAAGTTCTTAATTCAATCAAAAGTCCTTCTTACACTTCTGTTAATACATGCTAACGTAACGCTAATGAAAAACGGCGTAAAACTCAACCTGTAGCGTCTTAAAAAAAAAAAGAGACTCACGGACATAAAACTTTATTGCCACTTTTGTTACGACCGCTTTTTATAACCTGCTTGTTTACGGTGATGTTAAATAAACTTTATCGGTAAACAACAGCCCGACAAACAACAAGGAGACCGGGGGGAGTGGCAGAAAAATCGACGTTTTCTCCAAGTCGTGTTTGTGAAAACACCCCGAGAAGGTCGTCGTCGATGGCGACGGTTTTGTCGCTCGACGCGTCACGAACGGATCGTTATTTATCTATCTATTTATTTATTTATTGTAATTAATTTATTTAATTATTTTTTTTTAAAATTTATCTTATTTATTTTATTTATTTATTTATCTTATTTATTTATTTTTTTTTTTTTTATTTATTCCAGGAGGAAAACCAGTTTTAGATTTCAGTTTTTGGTATGAATGCAATTTGTTGTGTGACTGAACCGTTTTGCTTTGACAATACTTCATTACGGTGGCGACAATAAAGCAAAAAACAACGTCTGAGAGACAAACAAGGGAGGGATGAAGGAGGGAGGGATGTGATTGGTGGAGGCTGTTTGGAGACAGATGAGCGCTGAGCTAACAAGCTGAGCCTCCGGCTCTAATTAACCGTCAACCAGACGTGGACACGACGACGCTCCCGCAATTAAAAACACACACACAGGATTTAAGGTGATGTTTGAAAACGGGAAGTTTTTCCGTTTTTTTGTTTTTAATTCCGTTTATAAATTAGCAGCCGATGGCGCCGCGGCGCCGCTAACGCCACCGAGACGCCTCCTTAAAGTCGTGTCGCGTCGTTCTTCACCTGCCAAAACAAGACACCAACTTCGCCAGATAGCGAACCGTCGTCTCGTTTTTAACAAACAGAAGCGTTTTTGACGTAGCGTTACCGCGTACGGCCACTAGGGGGCGTAGGACGGCTAACTTTTTGCCAGCTAAATGTTTAGCATTTCTAGGAAAAGTCGGGGGAAGTGCCAAGAAAGACGTTTTGGATAAAAAAAATGATTTGTGATCCTTTTACAGAAGTCTGCGACACCGGTCCCAGCAGAGCCATCAGCCGCCACCACCACCGGCGTCTGGAGAGTTTTCCGGCTGCTGCTCGGGGCCAACGCCCTTCCATCACCGCGTCCCCCCGGAGACGGAGCGCCCAAGACTTTGACAGACTAATTATCACACATCATGCTGTAATAAACAATTACCTTTACTTTACCCCCCCCTCCCCCCTCCCTGACTGAAACAACAAGACGACATGGAGGGAATTATGGACTCAAAGCCTCACTGCTAATTATTATTCCAGATAGAGGTGTGTGTGTGCAATGATAAGGACCAATGGGACGGACACGGGTTATTATGGCTCTCTGTGGACACACACACACACACACACACACACACACACACACACACACACACACACACACACACACACACAAACACACACACACGCTAATTTACAGCTAGCAACTGTAGACTTGCTTCAGTCCCGGCGGGCTCTATTATTGTGTGTGTTGTGCTGTGTACCAATTACACACACACACACACACACACACACACACACACACACACACACACACACACACACACACACACGCACACAGGGTGGAATAACATGCAAACACACCGATAACAAGACAACATCCATAATAGCACACAAACAGCCTGAGTGTGTGTGTGTGTGTGTGTGTGTGTGTGTGTGTGTGTGTGTGTGTGTGTGTGTGTGTGTGTGTGTAGCAGGGTAAACAACACGAAACACAAATAAGGCAGTACAATAAACACACACACACACGTGTGCAGCCTGTTCTGACTGTGAACACGTGGCGCCACCGCGGCCGCTAGGCATGATGGGCCGGCCTCCAGCCTCGCAGATAACCTCGTCTGATTGGTCGATTGAGCAGAAGCAATAAAAAACAAACAGGACAGAGGTGTTTGTGATGACATCACTTCAAAGCGTCGTCGATCCATCGTCCAATCAGAGCCGGGCAGGAAGCAAATACCTGTCATGTCAACGCTACGTGTGGCGCCGCCGAGGGCCGCCGAGGGCCAGGTGTGTTGGCAGGTGAGGAAGAACTCCTGATCACACACACACACACACACACACACACACACACACACACACACACACACACACACACACAAACACACAAACAAATTCAGAAATTATTTTTGTGAATTGTCTAAATTATAAACAAGTGTTGATTATTTGGCGTCAGGTTCTAAGTGTGTGTGTGTGTGTGTGTGTGTGTGTGTGTGTGTGTGTGTGTGTGTGTGTGTGTGTGTGTGACCGGTGGGAGGTGTGTTTCTTAAGCACAACCACTCTAACGTTCATAACAGCTGATTATGACCACTTCAGCGCTGCTGCTTGTTGATTTTCCTCTTGTTGTTGTTGTTTGGGGGGGGCGGGGGCGTAAATATTGAATATAGACAAACAAAAGCACGACTCCACATCCCAGCTACAGCATCAAACATTATTCTGTTATTCTGATGGGACAGATTTGAAAAGAAGACTTCTAATCCGGATTTAAAAGTGAAGCTTATCGTGATGCATTCAAGGGTATTTTGTAAATTCCTGTATCTTTGTAAAACAAATTCCAAATCTCCGACGCGCGGCTTCATTGTGTTCCTCTTTAAGGCTGTATGTATTGTCAGTTTAGACGTGTAAAGTGAAATGAAAGCATTAGCACTACAATTAAAAACAAAAGTAATGAGTTTGATGATTAGCATCAATACGCGGGTCGCACGTGCGACGCACGCCGAGCGCGGCGATTGGAAGGGGGGTTGTTGGGGGGGTTTGTTTGTGCGCGTTATTTTTAAAAGTTCATTAATGAGTCGGCAGCCGAAGGTCTCCTCAGGAGAGACGGCGTCTCCTGACAGCATCTGTTCAGCCGCGATGCCTCGGAATAAATTACCAAACCCGCTATATTTAACCTCCTCCAGCGGCGGCCGCGTCGCACCTGAACGCACCGCGTCGCACCTGAACGCAGCTCCCGGCTGAAAGTTCAGGTGCGTTTGGAGATAAAGGAAAAAGATCAGCAAAGTGAAAAGTCTCCGGTTTCAGGAGGGGCGGAGCCTCCGATCGACAGGCGGGAGAATCAGGAGGGTCGGGATTAACGAGGAGCGGCCATCTTGGATTACGAGATTCTGAAATCTGGAAGAGTTGGACTTCCAAACTGGAACAGATTCAGGAAAATCCCCAATTGTAATTATCAAGGCTGGCAAAACGGGAATAAAAATCAATTTGCAGGTTTCTCATTGATTGATTGATTGATTGATTGATTGATTGATCATCATCATGCCTCTGAAAAACCAACAATGAATGCTTTCTTGCATAAAAAACAATCCAAAATTAATGAAGAAAAAGAGACAGATAGTACTACAGATATTACTACAGATATTACTACAGATATTACTAACAGATATTACTACAGATAGTACTACAGATATTACTACAGATATTACTACAGATATTACTACAGATAGTACTACAGATATTACTACAGATATTACTACAGATATTACTACAGATAGTACTACAGATATTACTACAGATATTACTACAGATATTACTACAGATAGTACTACAGATATTACTACAGATATTACTACAGATAGTACTACAGATATTACTACAGATATTACTACAGATAGTACTACAGATATTACTACAGATAGTACTACAGATATTACTACAGATAGTACTACAGATATTACTACAGATAGTACTACAGATATTACTACAGATATTACTACAGATATTACTACAGATATTACTACAGATAGTACTACAGATATTACTACAGATATTACTACAGATATTACTACAGGTATTACTACAGATATTACTACAGATATTACTACAGATATTACTACAGATAGTACTACAGATATTACTACAGATAGTACTACAGATATTACTACAGATAGTACTACAGATATTACTACAGATATTACTACAGATATTACTACAGATAGTACTACAGACATTACTACAGATATTACTACAGATATTACTACAGATATTATTACAGATAGTACTACAGATATTACTACAGATAGTACTACAGATATTACTACAGATATTACTACAGATATTACTACAGATAGTACTACAGATATTACTACAGGTATTACTACAGATATTACTACAGTTATTACTACAGATATTACTACAGATATTACTACAGATATTACTACAGTTATTACAGATATTACTACAGATATTACTACAGTTATTACTACAGATATTACTACAGATATTACTACAGATATTACTACAGATATTACTACAGATATTACTACAGTTATTACAGATATTACTACAGATATTACAACAGTTATTACTACAGATATTACTACAGATATTACTACAGATATTACTACAGATATTACTACAGATATTACTACAGTTATTACAGATATTACTACAGATATTACTACAGTTATTACTACAGATATTACTACAGGTATTACTACAGATATTACTACAGGTATTACTACAGTTATTACTACAGATATTACTACAGGTATTACTACAGATATTACTACAGGTATTACTACAGATATTACTACAGGTATTACTACAGATATTACTACAGATATTACTACAGATATTACTAAATGTGTGTGAAGGTTCTCTCAGCTTGGTTCAGTGTCCTCAGGAGAAAATATGAATTAAAGGCAAATAAAACTATTGAGTGAAAAAAGTGAAAATAACAAACTGTACATCTTTATTTATTTCTAAAACTGTTTGTTTAAATGACTACCAGGCTGTAACATTTT
Organism: Antennarius maculatus; assembly: GCA_013358685.1. Taxonomy (NCBI): domain Eukaryota; kingdom Metazoa; phylum Chordata; class Actinopteri; order Lophiiformes; family Antennariidae; genus Antennarius; species Antennarius maculatus. The sequence continues at coordinate 19,709,579 of CM023621.1, read as the reverse complement.
GATAAAACTAATATATAATTTTATTCTTTTTTATTTTTACTTAAACAGTCATAATGTTATTAATAAAAACATTAAAATTAGCAGTTTGTTTAGTTTTTATATTATTATTATTATTATTATTATTATTATATTGTATTATTGGCTAAACTCAATGCTCGCGTATGCTTCTACCGTATATTCTGTTTTTACTTTGGGGATTCATAAACGTCATGTTAGGATGCACACATTTTTCTTGTAGCGCATCCCAGGATGCACTGCTTTCTGGAGGTAACATGAACTCTGACTTTGGATTATTGTTTTATAATTCAACAAATCAACAGCTTTGGCATCGAAACTATTCCACAAATGAAGGAGTTCACCTGGGAAAACGTTCCTATTCCCAGTGGAACAGGGTGGAGAGTGGAATAAATTCCATGCAATACAGAGGACCCTGAAGGCAACATCCCCTCTACTTCATGTTTAACTCACTCGTTCTTCTTCTGTTACGTTTTTAAAAGCAGTTTTGCAGATTTAATTTTTTTTTCTAATAGTTTAACGTTCGATTCTTTTTGACATCACTAATACTGAGATAAAAGTTAACTCTTGGGGATCCGGATCTCCACTGGGATCCCACTTCAGGACCCCGCAGAAAAAACGCAAATGATAAAACGCGACGTTCACGACGCCACAATTAAACCGAAAAAAGAGAACAGAGGCTATTTTTCCTTCGCTCCGGAGCTGCAAATCAACTTGACAGGTTTCAACACAAGATAAAATCACCTGCGAGGCTCGACACCTCCTTCAGTGCCACTTCCATCCCTCCGTTATCAACATATGTCAAAGGAAATTAAACATGGAAGCTGACAGCTCCTGCGCCGTGGCTCGGCTGCAGGCGTTGACACTCCGCAATATTTACATAAAACTCGCTGGGGAAACAGCTCGCATGGAGGAGCGGGTGTCATCATCACCCTGATGATCACAATGACGTGTGTGTGTGTGTGTGTGTGTGTGTGTGTGTGTGTGTGTGTGTGTGTGTGTGTGTGTGTGTGAGTCGTAAAACCTGTTAGTTGTAAATCAGAAACTTCCCGACTTGTTACTATTGTGCGTGAACACGACTCAAAAAAAAACCCCTGAAGGCTAAGAAGGCAGCTAGCTCAACGCAAAAATTTTTTAAGTATTTTTTTATTTAAAAAAAACAAAACATATATATATATATATATATATATATATATATATATATATATATATATATATATATATATATATATATATATAATATATATATATATATAATTTTAAAAAATTATATATATCAACTTAATTTATCCTAAATTCAATCTAAACGTTGTTTAGGGTGTGATGGATAAATCCAACAAAATAAAACAATACGACCAGCATTAAACTGTTTTATTCTAACTATAATAATAAAGTTGAATCCAGTTTGTATCAACTTTATTAGCAGCGTTCTCGTAACGTCACACCAACGTTTGTTTCTTGTTGGTTCCGCTAGCTTGGGAGTTTCAGTTTAGCGGTAATGTATTCTGTGTTAGCCGCCGGAGCGGCCCCTTTAAGAAGGTAGTCATGTGACCGAGGCAAGCATCTCTACAAGTGTCCGGATTGACTTTGTAAATGCACCCTAGTCACACCTGCCTATCCTAGGTGGGTGGAGCCTATCCCAGCTGACTTTCAGGAGGAGGCAGGGTTCTACCTGGATAGGTGACCAGCTCATCACATAGAAAGAAGAACAACCAATCAGATTCAGGCACCACATTCATTCGTGTGTTTGTGTTTTTAACGTTTCTCTTCCAGAAAAACGTGACAGTAATTAACCCAAACAGCAACATGCTGGGGTCGCGACCCCTGGCCCGCCCGCTCACACGTTCAGCTTCCTGCGGCGCGCCGCGGCCCCTCCCACCGTCAACCCTCTGACTACTGTTGCACCTCATGGCGCCGGCGTCGGCAAACTTTCCCTCCAAACATTTGCACAACAACAAACAACAACGACACCAAGTTTACTGGAAGAGACGGCGGCTTTTTAGCACGTCGAGGCTTCTCACACACCCCACGGTGACGGGAATAGCACCCGCGGCGGGGGGAGGGGGCTGCAAGAATGTAACGGGTGGTGGGTGTCAAATCTGTCAAAAGTGGTGTTCGTGTATATGTGTATGTGTGTGTGTGTGTGTGTGTGTGTGTGTGTGTGTGTGTGTGTTCGTAAATGAAGGGAGAGCGTGTTTGGATTTAGTCATGCACGGGTGTGTGTGTTCGTGTTGCCACAATGGCGTGAAGTAAATGTATGTGTGTGTGTGTGTGTGTGTGTGTGTGTGTGTGTGTGTGTGTGTGTGTGTGTGTGTGTGTGTGTGTGGAGTCGCTCTCATGTGAAAAGTCAGACGTTTAAACAGCGTTTTTTAATTTTTTTTTAATCAGGCGACTTGTTTAGCCGACACGGCGCCGCGGCGCGTCGCAACAGGAAGTCTCTGTTGTCTGTTTTAAGTCGTCGTGTTTTTTTAGGTTTTTTTTTTTTTAAATTTTCTTTAATTATATTCTGAGAAAAAAAAGTTTGAATCCAGATTCTAGTCGGTGTGAAACGAAAACACAGAACTGTTCTCATTGGTCAAACGGCGGCTAGCAGCAGTTAGCAGCTAGCTCAGGCCAGGGCATCGCAGAACCATATGAAATACAAACAGGTGTGTGTTTATGGAGGGGGGAGGAAGCTAAAATTTTTGGTCATAAAAAAAATATTTTTTTTTCTTTAATTTTATTTACATGTATAGTTTTTATTTTTATTTTATTTTTGCATAATTTTAACCACAAAAAAAGAAATAATCAGAAATAATCACAACCCTAGACTATATTGATCCGATCAATAAGTGCTTACCGTGACAGTCGGGGGGGTCCGGAAGTTCACCGACATGAGACGGAGCCAAACGCTCCGACCGGACAGCAGGAAGTGGCGCCTGGTTTGGATGCGCCGTGCGCCCGGGACGCTCCGTTCCGCACCGTCAGGAGGAGAGAGAGACCGGAAACCAGCTGCAGGATCACCTGTAAAGGTGGAACGAGAGATCACGAGCCGGATCGGTCCGCAAGTGCTGCCGGGAAACGAACTGGCAGGGCCGCGAGAGCGCAGACAGGTGGGACCGAAATTACGCACGGCGGTCGTTGGTGCGTAAAAGACCCGGAACGCACAACGACACGCCCACAACACGTACCTGGATCCGCGCGCGCGCCCACCGGATGGACCCCCCCCCCACACACACACACACACACACCAGCAGCAACACACCTGGGCTCGAGCCAAACCGAACCCTGGAATAAGGAAGAGGAAGAGGAGGAGGTGACGTCAGCATCCAGTGGTCACGTTTGGTTTTCATGTTGCGTTTAATGGAAAGTTGAGGAAAAATTCAAAATATACACATTTAAATATATTTAAATTTTACATCAATAAAAAAATATGGATCATATTTATACATTTAATGACTTAATATATCAGATTTTTCATGAGTCATCGGTGGAACCATGACGCGGCTCGTCTCTGGCGTTCCGGTTGGTTGTTTGGCACTTCGTCCCGTTTTTGGACACGTTTCCTGAGGTCCAGGATCAGATGTGATTGGATGTGATCGGATGTGATTGGACTCCGGGGCCCCTGCTGTCTCTCCGTGTGGCTCGGGGCCCCGGGGGTCACGCCGAAGCAGCGCCGCGGTCCCGTCGGGTTCTCACCCGGCGGCGTCTCTGGACCCACAGATGGACTGAGAGCCATCGGCCCGTCTGCTGCAAGCTGCTAGCATCTCCGAGCGTACGGTTGCTATGGAGACGGCTCCCTTTCCCCCCAGGCTGAAGCACAACTCATGGTTGATTGGGATTTCTGATTGATCGATTGATTGGATGGGATGCTGATTGGCTGATGGGCTGCCTGATTAGCGGATGAGTGGCTGATCAAGCTGCTCGCTTTGATGAGCTGATCAGCTGTTTTATTGGATAATTATCTGCTGTGATCACATGATACAGGGGAGGGGCTTCATCCAAACCCGGCTCTGGGGCCCCTCCCTCTGGACTTGTGCGTTTCCTGTCTGAAGAAGGCTCTGCGCTCCTATTGGTCGATGCCAACGCATTAAATTCACAACAGGAGACCGAATTAGCGAACTCGGGGCCCCCGCTCGTTTTTGTCCCGCGTCTGCAGGAAACGTGGAATAAAGAGGAGTTAAATCAGGCGTCTGATTGGTCGAGGGGCTCATTCATTAGTCTGTTTGATCAGCTCATTGATTAACCGCCTCTGTGGGTCATTATTATTTTTTAGTGGCTGATTAGCTGCTCTGTTTGATTGGGATTCATCAGATGATGATCGCTTGCTTTGGTCTGGATGGGAGTTGTTGAAGCGGCTGATTGATCATTGATAAACAGCTGATTTGTTGATTTGTTTTAGTGCTCATTTGTATTTTGTTTGTAATTTTCATATCATAAAAGCCTGTTTTTTTACAAGCCGTTCCTTCGGGAGGCGCTGGCAGCTCTTCTGCCCCCTGGAGGCTGAAGATGGAACGACACCATCACATGACAGGAAGCGTGTTTTCTCCTCAGTGGTGTGAAGATGCTCCAGACGTCTGTCCGTCTGAGTCATCGTGACCTTTGACCTCACCGCTCTCTAAATAAGAAAGGCGCCGCGAACGTCCGGTCTGGGCGGGGCCACAGGGGGGGAGGGGGCGGACCCTGGAGGACTGAATCATCACCTCATGGGTTTACCTACCACAGCAGGGCAGGTGAACACACACACACACACACACACACACACACACACACACACACACACACACACACACACACACACACCATATGTAAGGACTCATCCTGGGTTGTAAATGAAAGTAAATGAAGTCGAGGTTGAAGCGTAGGAGGACCGTCAGGAGAGTGTGTGTGTGTGTGTGTCTGTGTGTGTGTGTGTGTGTGTGTGTGTGTGTGTCTGCGTCTGTGTGTGTGTGTGTGTCTCCTAGCAACCAACACACTCCAGTCTCCACATTGTATTGATAAGCATCAGTGTTCAGAAGAATCTGAGCTCACATTCAACAGGTGTGTGTCAGACAGACAGGTAGACAGACAGACAGACAGGTAGACAGACAGACAGGTAGACAGACAGACGGACAGACAGGTAGACAGACAGGTAGACAGACAGGTAGACAGACAGACAGACAGGTAGACAGACAGACAGGTAGACAGACAGACGGACAGACAGGTAGAGAGACAGGTAGACAGACAGGTAGACAGACAGAAAGACAGGTAGACAGACAGACAGACAGGTAGACAGACAGACAGGTAGACAGACAGACGGACAGACAGGTAGACAGACAGACAGACAGGTAGACAGACAGACAGACAGGTAGACAGACAGAAAGGTAGACAGACAGACGGACAGACAGGTAGACAGACAGGTAGACAGACAGGTAGACAGACAGACAGAAAGACAGACAGACAGACAGACAGACAGGTAGACAGACAGGTAGACAGACAGACAGGTAGACAGAGAGACAGACAGACAGACAGGTAGACAGACAGACAGGTAAACAGACAGACAGACAGACAGGTAGACAGACAGACAGGAAGACAGACAGACAGACAGACAGACAGACAGGTAGACAGACAGACAGGTAGACAGACAGGTAGACAGACAGACAGACAGGTAGACAGACAGGTAGACAGACAGACAGACAGGTAAGACAGACAGACAGGTAGACAGACAGACAGGTAGACAGACAGACAGACAGACAGGTAGACAGACAGACAGACAGACAGGTAGACAGACAGACAGGTAGACAGACAGACAGGTAGACAGACAGACAGGTAGACAGACAGACAGGTAGACAGACAGGTAGACAGACAGACAGACAGACAGACAGGTAGACAGACAGACAGACAGACAGGTAGACAGACAGACAGGTAGACAGACAGGTAGACAGACAGGTAGACAGACAGGTAGACAGACAGGTAGACAGACACACAGACAGACAGACAGGTAGACAGACAGACAGACAGACAGGTAGACAGACAGACAGGTAGACAGACAGAGAGACAGACAGACAGACAGAAAGACAGACAGACAGACAGACAGGTAGACAGACAGACAGGTAGAGAGACAGGTAGACAGACAGGAAGACAGACAGGTAGACAGACAGGTAGACAGACAGACAGGTAGACAGACAGGTAGACAGACAGACAGGTAGACAGACAGGTAGACAGACAGGTAGACAGACAGGTAGACAGACAGACAGGTAGACAGACAGGTAGACAGACAGGTAGACAGACAGACAGGTAGACAGATAGGTAGACAGACAGGTAGACAGACAGGTAGACAGACAGACAGGTAGACAGACAGGTAGACAGACAGGTAGACAGACAGGTAGACAGACAGGTAGACAGACAGACAGGTAGACAGACAGGTAGACAGACAGACAGACAGGTAGACAGACAGGTAGACAGACAGACAGACAGGTAAGACAGACAGACAGGTAGACAGACAGACAGGTAGACAGACAGACAGACAGACAGGTAGACAGACAGACAGACAGACAGTTAGACAGACAGACAGGTAGACAGACAGACAGGTAGACAGACAGACAGGTAGACAGACAGACAGGTAGACAGACAGGTAGACAGACAGACAGACAGACAGACAGGTAGACAGACAGACAGACAGACAGGTAGACAGACAGACAGGTAGACAGACAGTTAGACAGACAGGTAGACAGACAGGTAGACAGACAGGTAGACAGACACACAGACAGACAGACAGGTAGACAGACAGACAGACAGGTAGACAGACAGACAGGTAGACAGACAGACAGACAGACAGACAGACAGGTAGACAGACAGACAGACAGACAGGTAGACAGACAGACAGGTAGAGAGACAGGTAGACAGACAGGTAGACAGACAGGTAGACAGACAGGTAGACAGACAGACAGGTAGACAGACAGGTAGACAGACAGACAGGTAGACAGACAGGTAGACAGACAGGTAGACAGACAGGTAGACAGACAGACAGGTAGACAGACAGGTAGACAGACAGGTAGACAGACAGACAGGTAGACAGATAGGTAGACAGACAGGTAGACAGACAGACAGGTAGACAGACAGCTAGACAGACAGGTAGACAGACAGGTAGACAGACAGGTAGACAGACAGACAGGTAGACAGACAGGTAGACAGATAGGTAGACAGACAGGTAGACAGACAGGTAGACAGACAGACAGGTAGACAGACAGGTAGACAGACAGACAGGTAGACAGACAGGTAGACAGACAGACAGGTAGACAGACAGGTAGACAGACAGACAGGTAGACAGACAGGTAGACAGACAGACAGACAGACAGGTAGACAGACAGACAGGTAGACAGACAGGTAGACAGACAGGTAGACAGACAGACAGGTAGACAGACAGGTAGACAGACAGACAGGTAGACAGACAGATAGGTAGACAGACAGGTAGACAGACAGACAGGTAGACAGACAGACAGGTAGACAGACAGACAGGTAGACAGACAGGTAGACAGACAGACAGGTAGACAGACAGGTAGACAGACAGATAGGAAGACAGACAGGTAGACAGACAGACAGGTAGACAGACAGGTAGACAGACAGACAGGTAGACAGACAGGTAGACAGATAGGTAGACAGACAGGTAGACAGACAGACAGGTAGACAGACAGGTAGACAGACAGGTTACTTTCAGAAATGTGTGATGGAGTCAGAACTTTATTAACTTTAAATTTAATTTCATTTTAAATTTATTTTAAAAGGAGCATAAAAACAATTCAAACTCAAACTGATTTAACGGATTTAACGGATTTAACGGATTTAACGGACGTTCCGTTAAAACGTTTGAACGTTTCCAGGTGAGGCTGAAGCCACTCTGTCAGATTAGACCCCCCCTAAACCCCCCCCCCCGGATTGAACGGTGTGCATCTCATCACCATCCAGCCGTTAATCCAGGAGGTCCCCCCTCCCTCCCTCCCCATCTCCGTCCCCCCCCCCCTCCCCCTCCAGCCACCGTTGACGTCCACGTCTCTGTCACTCCGCCGGTATCCAGGCTGCTCCCGGTCCAGCTCCTCCGGTAGAACCTCCGGTCTTCCTCCTGCTGCTCTTCATCCCTTCATTTCTCCTCCAGATTATTTTTTTTTTTTTTTTAATCTGTCTTTTATTTTTTTATCCTCAACTCTTCTTTTTTTTGTTTTTTTTTAATGTTTTATTTTATTTATTTGTCTTTTCCCGTCGCTCGGTGGAGTTCCGTTCCGTTCCGTTCCGTTCCGCTCCGTGCGTCCGAGCCGCGCTCCCTCCACCGCGCGTCGGATCCCTCCACCTGGACCCCATCGGCTCCCCCTCTCCGCCACAGGTTCCTCCGGTCCGCCTCCCCCCCTCCCGCGGTGGTTACCCCCCCATCGTGACTCCCAAGTGTTTTTTTTTTTGTTTGTTTGTTTGGCAGGGCTGGAAACCACCGGGGAAAAGGCTCTCATGAGCGCGCCTCCTCTGATCCGCGCCCCCAGCCCGCTCCCGTTCAGTACCGGGGGGACGAACGGCACCGGGAGCGGTGGTGGTGGGGGAGGAAATGGGGGTGTGGGTGGAGGGGGGGACGTTGGAGTGATCTCCTTCAGCATCCAGATCGGGCTGAGCCGGGAGCCGGTGCTGCTGGACGCGGCGGAGCTGAGCCTCGGTCAGGTCCGGGAGGTGGCGTGCTCCATCGTGGAACAGAAGGTAAACAACCGGCGTCACCGACACGTCATCACCGAGTTGTGTTCGAGGCCGGAAGTTAACGTGGTTTTCAAAAGTTAGGAGTGGTTGTGACGTCATAGTTGAACTTTAGCCCTTCCTTTGTTGTAGATGTGATGTGAAACGCCCCCCCCCGCCCACCAAAATGAATATTCGTGACTTTGATTATGACCCAAACGGGAGGATAAATGTTGAGGAGTCGATGGAAGGTCATTGGTTCACGTTCAGTCTGACGTCACACGAATGAACCAATGAGAGTAGAGACCGAGATGGTGATGAGAACTTTACTAAATCACTAAATAGTAAATACAGCATTTTAATCAACATGCAAACAGATCAATAAGAGCAAAACAACCATAAATAAACACTAAACAACTGTAAACAGAAACTAAAAAACTGTAAAGAAATTCTAAACAACTGTAAACAAATTCTAAACAACTGTAAACAGATACAAAACAACTGTTCTCAGATAGTAAACATCTGTAAGTATATACTAAACAACTGTAAACAGGTACTAAACAACCGTAAACAGATAGTAAACATCTGTAAGTATATACTAAACAACTGTAAACAGGTACTAAACAACCGTAAACAGATAGTAAACATCTGTAAGTATATACTAAACAACTGTAAACAGGTACTAAACAACTGTTCTCAGATAGTAAACATCTGTAAGTATTTACTAAACAGCTGTAAACAGGTACTAAACAACCGTAAACAGATAGTAAACATCTGTAAGTATATACTAAACAACTGTAAACAGGTACTAAACAACCGTAAACAGATAGTAAACATCTGTAAGTATATACTAAACAACTGTAAACAGGTACTAAACAACCGTAAACAGATAATAAACATCTGTAAGTATATACTAAACAACTGTAAACAGGTACTAAACAACCGTAAACAGATAGTAAACATCTGTAAGTATTTACTAAACAACTGTAAACAGGTACTAAACAACCGTAAACAGATAGTAAACATCTGTAAGTATATACTAAACAACTGTAAACAGGTACTAAACAACCGTAAACAGATAGTAAACATCTGTAAGTATATACTAAACAGCTGTAAACAGGTACTAAACAACCGTAAACAGATAGTAAACATCTGTAAGTATATACTAAACAGCTGTAAACAGGTACTAAACAACTGTAAACAAATAGTAAACATCTGTAAGTATATACTAAACAGCTGTAAACAGGTACTAAACAACCGTAAACAGATAGTAAACATCTGTAAGTATATACTAAACAACTGTAAACAGGTACTAAACAACCGTAAACAGATAGTAAACATCTGTAAGTATATACTAAACAACTGTAAACAGGTACTAAACAACCGTAAACAAATAGTAAACATCTGTAAGTATATACTAAACAACTGTAAACAGGTACTAAACAACTGTAAACAAATAGTAAACATCTGTAAGTATATACTAAACAACTGTAAACAGGTACTAAACAACTGTAAACAAATAGTAAACATCTGTAAGTATATACTAAACAACTGTAAACAGGTACTAAACAACTGTAAACAGCTAAAAAATAACAATAAATATAAACAAAACAACTATAAATATAAAAAACAACCATAAATGCAAATATATCCATAAAAACATACAAACAACCACAAATAGATACAAAATAACCATAAATACAAACAAAACAATAAATATATACATAACAACCATAAACAGATAGAAACAACCATAAATAGGTGAAAAACAATAATAAATATATACAAACCAACTACATATAAAACAACCATATACGTGTATATATATATATATATATATATATATATATATATATATATATATATATATATATATATACACAAATGTATACAAAATAACCATAAAAAGATGCAAAACAAGGATAAATAGTTGCAAAAACATAGCAAACAATAGACAAAATGGGAAACGACACAATTGTTTCAATTGTCAATTATTTCCTACAATCATCACACACACACACACACACACACACACACACACACACACACACACACACACTATGGCAGGAATTTCGCTGATATAATTACTGCTGAAAGCCTAGTGTGTGTGTGTGTGTGTGTGTGTGTGTGTGTGTGTGTGTGTGTGTGTGTGTG
>CM023621.1:19628743-19693743 GCA_013358685.1 Antennarius maculatus | reverse complement strand
AGTAAGATAAAATCATAATTTATTCTCCACCTTTCAAGATTTTGAGACTTCTACGTCATAAATTTGATTTTAAAAAAGATTTCCTGAAAAATTTTACATATACAATCAGACGCATGTATCTACATTTTGCGTGCAAAAAAATCTGTTTTCAGCAACAAGTTTACAAATTAAAGCTCATATATATACAAATTTATGTAAAAATATTTGACAAATTTGTCAGAAAGTTCCATTAAGGTTTTACTTTTCTGGCAATTTTTTGATAGTACAGTCTTTATTTTGTCAAAATGTTTCCACAAAAATATTTTGTCTGAATGGAGGACATTTTTTTCTTACAGATTTCATTTGAATGTGTCCTTTATTTATTCTTCATTTTAAATTACATCCATAAAAATATTCGCTAACTTTAGAGCCTCGTTCTTTACCACGTGTTGGCGGATGGATACGACATCAGTGAGACCGCATCTCGTTCTTTACCACGTGTTGGCGGATGGATACGACATCAGTGAGACCGCATCTCGTTCTTTACCACGTGTTGGCGGATGGATACGACATCAGTGAGACCGCATCTCGTTCTTTACCACGTGTTGGCGGATGGATACGACATCAGTGAGACCGCATCTCGTTCTTTACCACGTGTTGGCGGATGGATACGACATCAGTGAGACCGCATCTCGTTCTTTACCACGTGTTGGCGGATGGATACGACATCAGTGAGACCGCATCTCGTTCTTTACCACGTGTTGGCGGATGGATACGACATCAGTGAGACCGCATCTCGTTCTTTACCACGTGTTGGCGGATGGATACGACATCAGTGAGACCGGATCTCGTTCTTTACCACGTGTTGGCGGATGGATACGACATCAGTGAGACCGCATCTCGTTCTTTACCACGTGTTGGCGGATGGATACGACATCAGTGAGACCGCATCTCGTTCTTTACCACGTGTTGGCGGATGGATACGACATCAGTTGATGTTCCTGACGTCCTGTCTTTTTCTACGCGTGGTAAATAAAGCGTATTGATCCGTCTTCCTGCCGCCTCCCAAACCGCCGGTGGGCGTGCGACGAGTCCATGTGGTGCAAGTTTCCAAATTAGATGAAATATTTACTACGGGTGGGCGACCCGCGGAGGAAACGCAGATTTTGAATTACGCCCAATCTGTGAGTCACTATTGTGTTAGCGTCAGATTGCGCTCAGGTGGCGAACCGGCCCGTGGAGGCGCCGCCTTCCGGCTTCATCCCAGCTGATCCTCTTCCTCACCCCCCCCCCCCCGCCCCTCGTCTTCATCAGGAAGCTGAAAAACACTTTTGTTAACAGCTTTCTCTCAGCCGCGGCGACAGCTCCGAGTGTGGCGGAAACAAACAGGAAGTTGACTTTGTGCAGTGTAACAAACATCTCCTGCCAAGCGAGCTGATTGGTCACCGAAGCGTGGCTGAAAACATCACGTCTCTGTCCAATCCCGTGAAGTAATCGGATTACATGTTGATGAGGTTGTTTTTACCGCTGGGGGCGGAACCCTCCCTTGCCGTCCTACTATTGAAATATGCAGGCATGAGGTGGGAGGAGGAGCTAAAGTCTGACATCATCACCCTGCGGCCTCCACCTCGACCCAAGGGTTTGTGCACTGATGATGTCATCGACTCGTGAACCAACTTTCCAGGTGGAGGCGGTGCTGATTGGCCGTCGGAAACCTAAACGAAAGCTGCGAGCAGGAAATTGGCAGGAAACCTATTGTTCTTGTTACCGCTGTTGCCATGGAGACGCACCTGACAGCATCATCCAGCTGCATGAAATACAACACATGTATATAATCTTTCTCTTCTTCCTCGCTGTCTTCATCGCTGACATCTCCATCTCGAGGGACCGACCAATAGGAACGCAGAATCAACCCCGCCTGGTGCCGGTCCAATCGGGACGACTGTAAACATACCTGTGCTCCTCCCACTGCCGCCGCTTTAGCATCATCAAAGCCTGTATTCACTACCAGGATTACAAATGGGCTAACGGATGGTAATTAGCATGCTTGCTAACGAGCTATTTGCAGACGACTGTAGTTTTTACGTCTTTATAATCAATCCTGATGCGAACAGTTAAACGTTTCCGTCGCCGACATTTATCGAGCTAAAACGTGGATATTTTTTTGCTCCGCCCCCAGGTCCGGAGCCCCTCCCACCTCGCTGTTTGTTTCCTGTTTGCGGATTAACTCCTCAGCGGCAAGCGCTCCTTAGCGCTCCTAATACCGCCAGCGAACACACACTTAAACACAGGCATTTATATTCAGACAAGAACTACCTACTAACCCACCGCCCACACACACACACACACACACACACACACACACACACACACACACACTCGCACTAACACACACACATAAGCACAAGTCATTTTCTGAAGCATATAATAACAGTTTTAGAGCTTGTTCAGACTTCCAAATGTATGTTGCCCCTCCAAACAAAAGGCATAAACAATAATTTGAATAAATGGAGGTAATTTCCTGCGGCAGAATGTCTAATCAGAGCCGCTTTCTGCTGGAGGACCACAGCCAAGGCGGGAGGGCTGAAAGAAATAAAAAAAGAGGGAGAGAGAGTCACGCAAGCGGAGAGAGAGACGGAGATTTCAAAAAAGAGAAATTAAAAAAAGAACGGGGGTAAAACCGATATCCCAACTACCCGTCGAGCTTCGGCCAGCCGGTGGAGGCACTCGGTCCATTTGCGCCCGCTGAGAGCCTCTCATCCATCCAAAACATTTACCAAACACCCGCTAACAACCCATTCATTACTCCTTCTTTATCTCCATCCCTGCTTCCCTCTCTCCCCCACCTCTGGGGGAGTTTGGTTCTCTGCCCGCTTTCGTCTATCAGAGTCTATTTATGTCCGTCACGTCGTCAACATCAACACACCGTTTGGTTTCGGCCCTATTCTCCCCCAACCGAGTCGTTATTTGACCGTTTCTACCACGCCATGCCGCGGAAACAACCCCAGGGCTCTCGCTTCTACCTTTGTGGGTAGTCTTGGGTTCTGCCAGGGTCCCCAACTGGGTTTTTGTGGGAACAGCTGGAGGATATAAAGACTCAGACGGCGCCCGGGACCGGCAGCTGTGGAGTCTCCAACCAGAACGGGAAAATATTTGAGATAACATGGGAGAAAAGCTTCCTTCAGAATCCCAAGGAGGACTCTGTGGCTGTTTGTCGGAGGGTTTAATTACAGAATGACTGATCGCTCAGGGGTACCAAAGCACAGCGGTTGGTTTCTTGGAGACGGAACCTGTGAAAACGGACCTCTGTTATGTAATTTAGTGATTCATGCTCCTCTCAGGACGGAATCAACAAATTGCTTGCCAATCACGTTCTAGACATCAAAGCACTTTCACTTCTAACGTACGTTAAACCTGAAATTTGGGGAGTTTCTATCGTCGTATCACGAATGTGTTTCCAGCTCTCGATCCAACACGCTTTTGAACATCAACATGTTCACGTGTTAACACGCCTCGCACTTCAATTCAATTCAATTCAATGCAAATGACTTTATTTGTCCCCAAGGGCACCCCAAGAACCTACACAGACATGTCCCCTGGGGGCAATTGAGGGCATTGTAGAGCAGCAGCATTGGTGCAAAAGACAGGATTGGTACAAAAAGGTAATGCAGAGTCCAAAGAGCAAAAACTAGACTCAAAAACACAAAAACCAACACTAACACTGAAATACACAATAAACAGACATGTACAGTATGGACATGTGCATGCAATTCTTCTTCTTTTCCTTTCGGCTTTTCCCTTCAGGGGTCGCCACAGCGAATCAGTGTCCTCCATCTAACCCTGTCTTCTGCATCCTCTTCTCTCACACCAACTACCTTCATGTCCTCTTTCACTACATCCATAAACCTCCTCTTTGGTCTTCCTCTAGGCCTCCTGCCTGGCAGTTCAAAACTCAGCATCCTTCTACCAATATATTCACTATCTCTCCTCTGGACATGTCCAAACCATCTCAGTCTGGCCTCTCTGACTTTATCTCCAAAACCTCTAACATGTGCTGTCCCTCTGATGTACTCATTCCTGAACAAGTGCATGCAATGAGGTAATAAATATATGAAGAAAGTGTAGATACTACAGTATTCCCTCGCTTATTCTTACTTCAAGATGCACGGCTTCACTACATCACAGATTGTTAGTAGGTAGTCACGTGATACCGTACACGAATACTATTGGCTGACAGTATCCGGAAGTGCGCTGCGTTCCGAGACTCACGGAACGCAGTGAGTAACGAGGTATTACTGTATAAAGATATCTGGCTGACTCTTCAAAACGGTGATGGGTTAATTATCTCTTCTATCTCTCATTTCCTGACATCTTCTTTAAACATCTTTAATTTCCTGCAGCTTCGGCCACCGTGGAGGACTTCCAGATCCGTCCGCACTGCCTGTTCGTCCATTCGTACCGGGCGCCAGCGTTCTGCGACCACTGTGGCGAAATGCTGTGGGGACTCGTCCGACAAGGCCTCAAGTGTGAAGGTGCCAACTTTCCCAGCAGGTTTTATTCCCCTTGTGTTAATTAAGGCGGGTTGTTCTTCATTTTTTGGTACGTTTCTCGTCACAGGTTGCGGTCTGAACTACCACAAGCGATGCGCCTTCAAGATCCCCAACAATTGCAGCGGCGTCCGGAGGCGGCGCTCGTCCAACGTGTCCCTGACGGGCGGGCTAGCCAACATGTGCCGCCCCCTCTCGGCGGAGCCATCGCCGCCTCATTACACCGACGACGCTCTACTGGTTAGTACGCTGAGATGAAACAGGAAGGGATCCGGGTCCTCGATGATGGGCGTTAGAACACAAAAGCCTGACTCTAAATGTCTTTCTTTTGATCTGTCTTCTTCTGCAGTCTCCAGTCAGTCCCAACATGGAGGTAAGTCATGCTAGCGCTAGCAGTAACGGTTGCTAATAGTCTTGAAGCGAATCTCATTCTCAAATCGAAGTGAATCTGCAGAAGAGCACAGTCAAACACGGCCAATCCCATCGTGACTGCTGTCCCCTCCTTTGTTTCCGCCTTTCCTCACGCCAGAAGAACCAATTAGATTACTTCCCCGGTCGAGAGCGGCGCTCCAGCTCCCAGTCGTACATCGGACGTCCCATCGAACTGGACAAGATCTTCCTGTCCAAGGTGAAGGTTCCTCACACCTTCCTGATCCACTCGTACACCCGACCCACCGTCTGCCAGCACTGCAAGAAGCTGCTGAAGGGCCTCTTCAGGCAGGGTCTGCAGTGTAAAGGTGAGCCCCACCCCCCTGGCACATGATGATCCATTACCCAGAAATCTCTGGAAAGATTCCGAAGTGTCTGAACCCGTCTTCCTTCTCTACCCCTCAGATTGTAAATTTAATTGCCATAAACGATGTGCCCCCAAAGTCCCGAACAACTGCCTGGGAGAAGTTTCCAAGAATGGAGGCCAGTCCCACACAACCCACACGTCCACCTTAATAATCCATCTTAAAACACTTTGCTTTAAATGTTTTTGAAAATTTACACAAATTTAACAATCTGGTGATGCTCTGGGCCAGCTTTGCTTCCTGGAACCCTGCAGCCTGCAGGGGGTTAGGTGGACTCCATCAAGAATAAGGAAGTCCTAGAAGAGATGTCCATCTGGAGGAAGATGAAGCTCAGACGTAATTGGATGAATATTTTAAGCAGATCTCAGAGTCTACCAAGCCCTGGTTCCAGATAGTCCTAGAGGTCGTCAGTCTCCTAATGGGGGTCCCCAAGAAATCCTGGAGGGATTGAAAGAAGGTGTTTGCAGCAGGAAAACTATGGAATACTCCACATTCCATGGGGAATGGGATAAGATTCTTCAGGAACACTTCCAGAGCCTGGTGCTGGTCCAGACCAGATTGGACCATCAGACCCTTTATTCATAGTAAACGTAGTGTTGTGTGAACTGTACGACCATCTGTTCCATCCAGACTTTTCAACAGTTAAACTGTTTGACTTGTTTGATCGCAAACATCTGATTTACCCACCAGAACCCAAACCAGAACCTGAAACTGGTCCGAGGTTCTGGTTTTAACCTAAACCAGAAACTCAGACCAGTTTTACGTTCTGGTTTTAATGTCCTCCCTTTGGGTGTCTTAGAGCTCCTTAGCCCTGGAGCAGAGTCCGACATGGTCATGGCGGAGGGTTGCCTGGACGACCACGATGTCGACAGGGGCGGCGGCCTGTTGGACGACATGGATGATCCGTTGGCATCAGAGGGGGGGTTCCTGCAGGAGGCGGGGCCAAACGACCTCTGCGACCTGCACGACCCCGACTTGGATGAGTCCAACCGAGCCATCAGGTATGAACCTACACACACACACACACACACACACACACACACACACACACACACGCACACACCGTGCTGATCTGTTTTGCCCACCCTTCCCAGTCCGTCCACCAGCAACAACATCCCTCTAATGCGAGTCGTTCAGTCGGTCAAGCACACGAAGAGGAAGAGCAGCAGTGTGATGAAGGAGGGCTGGATGGTCCACTACACCAGCAAGGACACGCTGGTAGGGTGTGGTACTGTCTGTCGCCTGTGTGGTTGTCAATAAAGATGTAAAAAACTTAAAGGAAATCCAGGACCGAGAACCAGTTGAGTGGTTCTGTTGGAACTCCTTCCTCTTCCTCCTCCTCACCGTTTTCCCTTCGTTCTTCCTCTCTGTCCACACTGTTCAGAGGAAGAGGCATTACTGGCGGCTGGACAGTAAATGCATCACGCTGTTTCAGAACGACACAGGAAGTAAATACTACAAGGTAAGA
The DNA here is from genome assembly GCA_013358685.1 of Antennarius maculatus. Taxonomy (NCBI): domain Eukaryota; kingdom Metazoa; phylum Chordata; class Actinopteri; order Lophiiformes; family Antennariidae; genus Antennarius; species Antennarius maculatus. The sequence continues at coordinate 19,686,955 of CM023621.1, read as the reverse complement.
CCAGCCTGGTAGACGGGTCTTCTTTGCCCCTTGCTTTAAACTAATCAATGCTAACTCCCTGAGCTAGTTGTGATGCTAATTTAAATCGATAATTATAGAAATAAATGACTTTGACGAGCTGGTCTGAGAACTTCCAACAACATTAGATCTAAAGCAGTTTAAACCAATCCAATGGACTTTAAGAAGGTTTCCTGAAGATATTTTTCATCCGAGAGGCTTCTTCAGTTCTGATGGGGGCTGGTCTTGTACCACCGCCAGAACTGAAGAAGCCTCTTGGATGAGAGATGAAATGTCTTCAAGAAGCTTTCTTAAAGTCCAGCGGATTGTTTTAAACAGTTTTGGAGAACCATGACCTGAGAACCTACACAGACAACAATAACGTTTACTAGCATCAGTGACTAACATGTTTTGGTTTAAACTGGTGAAAACTCCATTTAGGCTTAGCTTAGCCTTGTCAGAGAGACACCTCTGATGTCCCGTCCCTCCATCCTCTTGGCAGGAGATCCCCCTATCGGAGATCTTATCCCTGGAACCGGCCCAGACGTTCTCTTTGCTCCCCGATGGCGCCACCCCCCACTGCTTTGAGATCGCCACGGCGACGCTGGTCTACTACGTGGGAGAGAACCTGCAGAGATCCGACCCGTCCATGACGGGCAGCAGCGCTCTGGTGATTGACGCCGTCCCGTCTCCATCGCCAAAGAGATCACAGAGAAACCGTCAATAATTGCTGAGTCGTCATTCCCTGGCTGGTTTCAGGTTGGTGGGGTGGGGCAGGAAGTGGCTCAGATGTGGGAGATGGCAATCCAACACGCCCTGATGCCGGCAGTCTCTACTGGAATCTCCCACAGCTCTCATTGCGGCGGACACAGTAAGACATCCGGTCGCTCGGGGGTCATGGGTACCTGGAACGGGTCGCCAGGTATCAGCAGGAAACACCGCAGAGCTCACGCCCTTTATTTTGAAAGGCCTGGATGTGTCTTTCATACAGTATACCTTTTAAAAGCTGCCATCATGTTTTGAATCCATCAACCGGACTTAACAAGTGTGACGGAGCGGTCCACAGGCCGTCGTCGCCTTGGCAATCCAGGTGAAAGTAGAGGACGTTTTAAAACATGACATCCTCCGCGGCAGCCGTTGCTAAGCAGAACGAACGTCAGCAGCGTCCGGCGTACGCGCCACTTTCTCAGGTGTTAACGTGGCTGAATTGTCCCGCAGACTCTCAGACGCCCACAAACAAAACCCACCCGAGATATTTCAGGCTGCCGCTGACGTCAAACACATCGTGACTAACGTTCGCTTCACCGCGGCAACCGAGGAGTAGGGCCTCACCTGCCCGGAGGAGTTTTTACTGATGCAAATGCATGAAGGCACTTCAGCGGTGGCAAACACACAACACGCAACACACAACGCGTTTACCGGGTGTTGTTTACGTTGTTTACCCTGTTGATCAGCTGGAGTGTCGCCGCTGACGCCTGTGTCTCTCCAACAGAGGAGATTTCCATCAGTATTTCCGTCTCCAACTGTCAGATCCAGGAGAACGTGGTGAGGAAAGACGCGCGCGCGCACACACACACACACACACACACACACACTAAATTACTTTATGTAATGACATGGTCCTGTTTTACTATTAATATATATGTAATTCTATATGATTATTATGCATTGAATAAAGTCAATGGTCACTTGAGGTGATTTAGAATAAACCCTAAAAGTCAAGTAAATCATATTTAATACTGGATTGGCAAACCTCTACATCATTAATTTGCTGGGGGGGGGGTTTAACCTGAAAAATCTGATATATAGAATCAGAGATTTGCATCTACATTTTGCATGTGAAAAAAATTATGGCTTTAGCAAAAGTTATGCAAATTACAGCTCATATATACAAATTTATGTAAAAAAAAGTTTTTTGTCAGAAAGGTCCATTAGGACTGTATTTTCAAAAAATTTGATCAATTATTTAATAGTTCAGGCTTTAAAGGGGTTATATTTATTGTTTAGGATCAATAGTGGGAAACGTGATTACATTACCCAGAGTGCAATGGGGCATCTTTACTGTGTTTGCATTAAAGTGACAATCCAAACATTATTAGAAATGCCAAAAAAGAAAATTCACACTTCATAGAGTTTTTGTGAAATCATTGCCGGTCGGGCCGCTGTGAATTGTTTTCACGCTTTTAGCTTTGAAAAACTGTTGAATACTTTGGATTTAAAATCCAGAATCCCTTTTTTCCGCCTCATCCGGGGAGGCGACGACAAAACATCTCGTCAATCAAACCTCAAACTACCCGCCGCATCCGGTCTCACCTTTCATCCGCTCGCGTTTCGGTGACTTAAAGGCGATGCCGCAGAGTTTGGGGTCAATATTCATCAAACATCATTGAGATTTACATAATGCTCACATGTCGACAAATTCTATTCATGCAAATGCATCTGCAGAGAACACCGAGTCCCCTTTTTACAAGATCACCTCGCCGTCTCCAAGGTGAGCGTGCCTTCGAGCACCTCAAATGGAGATTACTGTGATTACTCACTCAGCCAAACCGTTTCCATAGTGACGGATGGTAATTAGGCAGCCAGCGCGGGGAGGAGGTTTAAAATATTGTATTTCTGTCCCCTTTGCTTGAGGTGTGATATTAGGCTGTCAGCTAACAGGGGAGCAAACGGAGACATGATTGCAGACAAGGAGAAAATATTTAACAGTTTTTGTGGCAGATACGCTCTGGAGTCGGTCCGCAATCGCTTCTCCTGAACCAAACCCCTTCAGAAAAGCCTCCGTTGGCATGAAATCTCGCCACTCTTTTTTTTTTTTTTTTACCGCGCCCTTCAACGTGATTTTACTGAAATATTCCTGGTCTCCACACGAATCAGTTTCCCATCAGAGGAACTGAATAGTTGGGAGATCCGTGACTTTCATGATGATGGATTGACGACGCCTCCAGTTCCTTGAAATTTGCCTCGTTTTTGTGACGTTTCACCCAAACGACATGATATTTACCTAAAATGGTTAAGAAGCGACATCTGTAAGACGTTTGCTGTGATATTAATTGACTCGTTTGTCTTGAATGGGGAAAATAAAGCCCAAAAAACAGATGAAGACTAAAGTAGTCGATCAGGGTGTCTAGACGGGAGCCAAAGCTATTAATCCTGATGTGCTTTCACGTATTTTTATGACAACTTATTGTTCGACAAGAAGTTTTAGACAAACTAAATTTTAGAAGTTTCACAAACTTTCTACTGAAGTGATTTTTGTGATTTATTTGTCTCTGAAACGTTTTTCGCTTCTCAGGACATAAACTCCGTCTATCAGATCTTCCCAGATGAGGTTCTCGGCTCAGGACAGTTTGGCATCGTCTATGGAGGTAAAACATGTCATTGATCGATCAGTGATTGAACGGTCTCCTCAGGTTTTGGCAATTAATCAGTTTGTGAATTTATTCCCCTGGTCTTTTGACTTTGACTCGAACTCTTGACGAAAATTGAGATTCTTGATTTGCAGAAAACACAAGTCCTCAAATAAAGAACAAGTAGCATGAATTTATACGTCTCTACGTTCCACCGCTGGGGACAGATGGGTGGGTTTACGACGCGTCGTTATTTCACAGGTAAACACAGGAAGTCCGGCCGCGACGTCGCCATCAAGATCATCGACAAACTGCGTTTCCCCACCAAGCAGGAGAGCCAGCTTCGCAACGAGGTGGCCATCTTACAGGTAGACACACACACACACACAGTGGTGCTGTTCAGGAGCCTGAGTGAGTGAGATTTCCTGTCGTGAACGCCTTAATTACCGTGGCAACGCTGCAGGGGTGTGACATCCTCTAATACTTCAAGCGCTGCTCAACCTGCAGAAGCTGCTGCCGCACCTCGAGGTGGAACGGTCGACTTCACGTCTGCTGGAACACCAGGAGCTCCTTTAAAACGATGTGTGCTGGATTTCAAAATAAGATTATTAAATGAAATGATACGTGGTAATCAGTACGTCAGATTGGCTTTGATGTCAGAGAGCCTTTGGTACCTGAAAGTCTTTGGTGTCAAAAGGTATTGTCTGGCAAAAAGTCTTCAATGTCAAAAAATCTTTGATGCCAGAAAGTCTTCAATGTGTCACGGGAGGCGGAATATGGACCCAAATGCAGAACACCAAAAGCTAATCTTTTCTCCATGATTTAATGACAAACTCAAAAATTCTCCAGAATGAACAAAATCACAAAATCAGGACAGACTACCAGGAACTAAACTTGAGAAAACGAACCAGCACCGAGCTCTCATCGAGCCAGGCTTAAAAAGCCTCATGGTCATTAGCTCCAAAACGAGTTCAGGTGTGATGATCAGAAAGGGTGTGTGGATGAGTCTCAGGTGTGGAGAATACCAGTAGGTGTGGAGCCGTGGCTCCACCCACAAGCTTGGCCTCTCCCTGCCACACACAAACACTGCCACGCCCAACCGTGACACAATGTCAGAAAGCCTTTGGTGCCTGAAAGCCTTTGGTATCAGATTGTATTTGGTGACAAAACATGTTTTGGTGTCCAAAAACTCAGAAAGTCTTTGGAGCTTTGACTCTCCGGGGGAATTGGGGCTTGGAGGACGTCTGTCTGGAGTAGCAGCAGGATAAATATCCTCCTTGTGGTCCAGACACTGGTGGTGAAGCTGATAAATGTTAAAGAATCGGAAGTCTTAGAGACTTGATTTATTCTTCTATCACCTTCACTGTCTGAAGCTCGACCCAGAGCTCTAAATGAAGACACCCCCCTCCCCCCTCCAGAGTTTGCACCACCCGGGTGTGGTCAACCTGGACTGCATGTTCGAGACGCCCGAGAGAGTGTTTGTCGTCATGGAGAAGCTCCATGGAGATATGCTGGAGATGATCCTGTCCAGCGAGAAAGGACGGCTGCCAGAGAGGATCACCAAGTTCCTGGTCACACAGGTGAGGCACACACACACACACACACACACACACACACACACACACACACACACACACACACACACATACTAAAGAACTTTAACTTATGTGTCCATCAGATCCTGGTGGCGCTGAGGCATCTCCACTTCAAGAACATCGTCCACTGCGACCTCAAACCTGAGAATGTCCTGCTGGCCTCGGCAGACTCGTTTCCACAGGTGCGGTCATTAGCTTAGCACTAGCTTAGCATAAGTTATTTTAAAAAAGGCAAACAGATAAGGGCCTCTGGTGTTTGTTTCCTCTGAAACCATCTAGAGGGAGTTGGATTGTTTTTATATGATAGGGTTGGTTTGGAACACTGAGACCGACGGTTGGGCCAGAGCAGAAATGAAAAAAGACATTTTGGCTTTGGTTTCGCTCCGAACTTGATGGACGGCGAAGCAGCTAACAAGTCCAGGTCCAGTTCCTGATAGGTGTCAATCACAAGACTACCAAATAACAAAAACAACACCCCAGGATCCAGGAAGACCAAAATCGAATCTCAGGAACCGTTGCCTAAATTTGAAAACGTACCTTCTGACAACCTCGATGACAGAAGCACAACCCAGAACACGTGAGCAGCAGCGAAACGCCGCTATTCACAAAAACACTTCTGTAAAGGAAAGCTTCCTCTTCTCTCCTGAGTGCTGGTGAATCATGCTGCAAATATAGCATCCGGCAGCTCTTCACCGTCAGCAGCTCCAGCATACTCATCCATTGCTGCCGAGCCCACAGGAAGAGAGGTTGAAAAGTTCTGACCCGTGTCTTCTCTTTGCCGTGGACGTAGGAGGACAAAAAACATCAAACCTAGGAGTCGTAGCATCGCTGTAGCTGGCGGCGCTCTGCCCGCCCACCGTCTGTCAAATCAAGACTGTTCTGTTTTTGTCGGATGAGGCTAGAAGCTAAAAGTCGACGTAGTGGTCATAAAATTTTCAGCCCCTATTGTTCGGAGGTTGTGCTAGCATTGCCTTGAACTGCCTGTTGTACTGCCTGTTGTACTGCCTGTTGTACTGCCTGTTGTACTGCCTGTGTTGTACTGCCTGTGTTGTACTGCCTGTGTTGTCCTGCCTGTGTTGTCCTGCCTGTGTTGTACTGCCTGTGTTGTACTGCCTGTTGTACTGCCTATATTGTACTGCCTGTGTTGTACTGCCTGTTTACCGTGGGTCAGAGAGGACTGTAATTTCATCTGTGCTGTATGTCGTGCGGATATGGTACACTTGACAATGAAGCTGACTTTGACTTTGTAAGCTAACGGTATTTTTAGTGTGTTCTCTGTTATAACTGCTTCCCGAGCGCAGATCTTCAAATGCTAACGCGCAAACGCCTCCGTCCGCAGGTGAAGCTCTGTGACTTTGGTTTCGCTCGGATCATCGGTGAGAAGTCATTCCGGCGGTCGGTGGTGGGAACGCCGGCGTATCTCGCGCCGGAGGTCCTGAGGAACAAAGGCTACAACCGCTCGCTGGACATGTGGTCGGTCGGAGTCATCATCTACGTCAGGTCGGCCCTCACATCGCGTTTCTCTTACTGATGTATGATATCTGAAAAACTCCTGGAGAACGTTGAGAACACGTAACGTCTGTATTTTTGTTAACTTCTTCAAAAATTGGCCGAATAATTTTGAAAATGTCATTTTTCAGTAAAATATAAAAACTCTTTGGTTCTAGATTGTAAAAGGTGTTGCGGTAGCGAGAGAAAAAAGTCAAAATCAAATAAAAATGTAAATTTAAAAATATTATTTATGCCATATAAGGTCAAGTAGTGACTTGAAATCCAACTTGTAAAATTTTGAAAAATAATTGGCTTCGTTTTTGGCCTTGATGTTTTCAGTCCATTGCAGCAATGAGATTTTTAAGGACATATTTCGGGAAATATGTTCAAAAAAGGTGTTAAAATGTCAGAAAATATTTTTAAATTAAACATAAATAAATTAATCATTGATGCTTAAAAAGGAAATTCTCCATTCTGGAAATCTTTGAAATCAAGTTTTCATGAGACCCATTCAGTTGTTTTTTCTTCTTCCAGTCTCAGCGGAACGTTTCCATTCAATGAAGATGAAGATATCAACGATCAGATCCAGAACGCTGCCTTCATGTACCCCCCTCATCCCTGGAAGAAAGTGTCCCAGGAGGGTACGGAAAACTGAATCCACTCAAAAGCTTTCTAGAACTTTTTTTTTCCCCCAGAAATTCAAAATGCAGCTGTTTTATGTTAATGTTAAAGAAACATCACCCAATCACGATGGAGCTGACCTGTGTGGACGTCAAACGTGGACGCCGGTGTTTGTTTCCCTGTTTCTCGCTGCGGCTTTGATGTCTTTGTCGGTTCCTTTCTGCCACCGTCTGACTCATCCGACTAAATTCATCCGTCGTGTTTCAGCCGGCTGGACGCGTAGAAACAGATTTAAATCAGCGTGATTCACTCGCTGCTCCGCCATGGCCGCTACGCCATGGCCGCTACGCCATCGCCGCTACGCCATCGCCGCTACGCACGCCTAACCTCCACCTCCGTGTTCTCCCAAAGAAAGACGCTCAAAAATAAACATTTGATTCTGTCAGGAAATAAACTCTGTGAGGACTTCAGACGCTTCCGCTGCCCACCGGTCTCACTGATGACGTATCCATCCGCCAACACGTGGTAAAGAACGAGATACGGTCTCACTGATGTCGTATCCATCCGCCAACACGTGGTAAAGAACGAGATACGGTCTCACTGATGTCGTATCCATCCGCCAACACGTGGTAAAGAACGAGATGCGGTCTCACTGATGTCGTATCCATCCGCCAACACGCGGTAAAGAACGAGATGCGGTCTCACTGATGTCGTATCCATCCGCCAACACGTGGTAAAGAACGAGATGCGGTCTCACTGATGTCGTATCCATCCGCCAACACGTGGTAAAGAACGAGATGCGGTCTCACTGATGTCGTATCCATCCGCCAACACGTGGTAAAGAAAGAGATGCGGTCTCACTGATGTCGTATCCATCCGCCAACACGCGGTAAAGAACGAGATGCGGTCTCACTGATGTCGTATCCATCCGCCAACACGTGGTAAAGAACGAGATGCGGTCTCACTGATGTCGTATCCATCCGCCAACAGCAGCTCGTATCTTGAGGTTCTACTGTAGAGATAAAATAGTTCCCATGTTTCAAACCAAGTCACAAGTCCGTTACTCGTTACTTGTTGGAGTGATTTGGTTTTGGCCTCACGGTGACACACGTGAAACTTTTACAGTTTTAATCAGGATATTTAAATTCCAACTGGTGATCAGGATAAATAAACTGGTGAAACCCAGAAGTGGGGGGACGCTCTGGAATCCCTGGGACCCGTCTGGGGGCTGTTTGTGTTGGATAGTTGCCATCCTATGACCCACATTAAATGTCTCAGGGTCATGTGACTCCTCTCAGACAGCGCAGCGAGGGAGGGGGGACATATTTAACGGTGCAGTTCGTGGTAAGAGGGTTGGACAGACAGAATCGGGGGGGGGGGTCTATTCATGTGCATAATGGTAAGCGATGGAGGCCTCCGTAGATCTGAGGGGCCCCGGGGTCCCGGAGCTGTTCAGACCGCTGACCCCTGAAGAAATGTTAACATCATGTTAGCTTTGCTCATTAGCCCCGACTGGCCCCTCACTGCAGGGGGGGGGGGACGCAGGCCCTTCATCCTCCTCCTCCTCCCGCTTCCCATCTTCACCCCCCCCCCCCCGTGCTCGACGCTCGACCTCGACGCTCCAGTTCAGCGGTTTGTCACTCATCACTTCCTGTCTTTTATCCCAACTTCCTCTTCCTGTCCGTCCGCCAGCGATCGACCTGATCAACAACCTGCTGCAGGTGAAGATGAGGAAGAGGTACAGCGTGGACAAGACCCTCAGTCACCCCTGGTTACAGGTGAGACACGCCCACCCACGGCCCTCACGGCTTAAGACTGGTGGAGGTAGAAGCTAATATAAGCTAACATTTAAAGTTCGCGAATAAGAATTTCAGACCTTCCATTTGATTGGCTCATCATAGTTTCAGGGCCCCGCCTCCACCCTGGAAGAATTATCTAATGTAAACGCCCAGAATCTGGTTTATGATCCAGTTTATGATCTGGATTGGATCCATTTGGGTGTTTTTTTGTTGTTGTTTTTTTCATGTAGAACAATTTGAGCTGATTTTTCTTTTTCTTTTCTTAATGATGTTTAAAATAATCTCGTCTCAAATCTGGAACAATCCAGAATCTAGATCCGTAGCCGGATCACCGTCAGAACTGGATCAATTCTTCCTAGGCCAAATGATCCACCCAGAAAGCGAAATAAATAAAAAAAATTATATTAATCAATATTTGTTTTAATCTTCTATTCCAATGGAAAAAAAAAAAAAAACTTGAATAGATCTTGATGTGATTGGAGTAGAAATTAAATCTAAACTAAACCTGAAGGTGATGATGATGATGATGATGATGATGATGATGATGATGGAGCAATCACCATCTGTTCATTAAGACCTGATAAATTGATGCCAGCTCCAGGAAGTGAGGCGATGACTTCTTAAAAAATTCCTCTCAGGTTACAGTCGTGATGCAGAAAAAATAAAATACGCCAAATACGCTTCGTCAGACATCGGAGGGTTAAATTACTTGAACTCAGATGACCTCTAACAGATAGTCAAGGTCAAGGCCTCCCTGGACCCGAGCCACGCCCTTCCACAAAGTTGAGTGACAATCAGTCGAGCAGATTTTCTGTAATCCTGCTAAGGAACAAACATTTGAAGAGAAATCCAACATTCTGTGAGCAGCGTGTTTGAGGGTGCGTTTGTTTCGCGCACCAGGACTACCAGATGTGGCTGGACCTGCGGAGCTTGGAGTCCCGGATGGAGGAGCGCTACATCACCCACGAGAGCGACGACCTGCGCTGGCATCACCACGCCCAGCTCAGCGGCCTGAGCTACCCCCTGCACCTCGTCAACGGTCCCCGCTGCGACGGCGGCCAGGGGGCGGAGCTTTACAAGGAGCAGGAGGAGGAGCTTGAGACCCTCAGCGAGAGGGTCAGTGAACTCTGAGGAGCCTCGCATTCACGAAACGAAACAAAACACCAAATGAAAAAAAAAAAAAGCAAGAACCGTTCTGGAACATCAAAAATTTTTTGCTAAAATATTGTAAAATTTTAATTTTAATTTCTTTTATTAACTGTTAAATTAAATTTTGGGGGGAATTCAAACTACAACGAAAGCTAAGAAAAAAGTGTGTTTAGTCTTATAAACTTGGTCTTTTTGTTATAATTATGATTTAAAAATGTTTATTTTTACAAAATAAGTCGGAATAACATTTATGTTGATGATATTCAACTTTATCTTGTTAATAATCATTTGATCCTATTTGTAGAACAAATCTTTTTTTTCCCCGCAATCATTATTAAAGTAATTTATAAAGAGAAATTAAACATCTTAATTGGGTGATTTTCGTTAATTCCAAAATTTCTCATTTTTGAAATCTTGTGATTTTTTTTGTAAGTACTGTATTTTATTTTCTGTGAAGTTGATGTGTTCAAATGAAGTATAATTACGTTAATGACGTTCTTGTTTTAATCCAGATGAACTTTTTCCACCGGCGTTGGTTTGTTTGTCGACAAAAAATGACGCAAAAATTACTCCACGGATTTTCCTGGACAAAAAAGAAATGTCAAAATTTTTTGAGTGGATCCAAACAAACAAAAAAAAATTATTTTGAATGTTCTTTCGACTTTTGCAATTTTTAAGTCCTTGTTATGAAATTATTTTGATTATGAATTCCTCGTGTGAGAATCTCATAAATACTTAATTGTTGTTATGAGAGCCTCATTTTGCAGCGAGAATTCGTCTATGACTCATTTCGGTTTGGCCGTTTTTATATAATTTGGATAAAATGTTGGAAAAACCAGCAAAAATTGAAAGAAAATCCTCCAAGAATCTAAACTGTTAATACAAATTAACATTTGTATTGACTAAATGTAAATCAGTGTAAATTTTCAAGTGGTTTATTTCACGCTGTCAGGAGCTCAACTTCCTTTGCAAAGAGTTTTTACCACAAACTTGAATTTTTCTCAGAAAATCTACTAAAATCCTGATTTTTGATGCGAAATTTGCTGCAAATTTTTCTGGAAAATGTAGATTTGAAATAGAATTTTGGATTTGGGTAGATTAGCTGGTAGCTGGTGTGAGATTAGCTGGTAGTCCTTCATGAACCGCCTAGTTTCATCTGTCCACTGAATGGGCGGGGTTTATGTAAGAAGTGGGTGTGGTTTCTGCTGTCAGTGGGTGGGGCTAACTAAAAATTGATCCTAAACTACGATTGGTACCGCCCATCTTCTCACATGGCCGTGACATCATCAGCCTGATCAGCCATGCATGGACAGAACAAGCGCTCTTCTTCTGTGGTGCTGCCTCCTGCTGGTCTGGCATGCAAACTACAACCACTTCTGAGGATCCTTATTTTTTAGACGTGAAATGTTTGTCATAACGCAAACGGGGCTTGGAGCGTGACATGGAAGCCTGTCGCCCCGGGATACGGGGCACAGACTCCACCCACCTGGGTTCTTCACGTGTTTACATCACAACCGCCCCGCGGAACGTTAGCTAGGACCCGATTCGCTCGTCGGCGTTCCTCCGTCTGGAGCGATCACTGCTAATTAGCTGTAAAAGTTTATAAGGAAGGGCTGAAGCCTTCAGGACCTCGTGTGTGTGTGTGTGTGTGTGTGTGTGTGTGTGTGTGTGTGTGTGTGTGTGTGTGTGTGTGTGTGTGTGTGTGGTATCTCTTTATTTGTTTGAATTGAGCGTAAAATTGGAATTTGTAAAAAAAAAAAAAAAAAAATTCTATTGAATTCTAAAAAAAAATCGTGTTGTTTCTGTATTTTTTTTCTTTTATTTTGACAAAATAAACAAATTATATCATAATATTCAAAATGTCACACAACATTCCAAATGCTTCTATTTTATGTGTTTATTAATTGTTTAGAAATGGGGTCAACAGAAGCCAGAAAAACAGTAAATAGATGAAGATAAATCAATTTGCACCAATTTGGCAGCAAAAAATATATATTTCGACTCTGAGATCAGTTTTTATATTTAGATATTTTAACGCTGGAGGCTCCACAGCTGCCAATAATCAATCAAAGGGCTTCTCATCAACACATTTCAGTGATGCTAATGCTAATTATTGATATTTCTGAGCGCTAGCAGGTTTTTGTACGTCCATAAAAAATTTTTTAAAAAGTCACGCATTTAAAGATTTAAAATCCGCTGAGAATTTATTTCCTTTACAAAGACGTGATTAAGCATTATACAAATAAAGGTTGACTGATTGATTGACTGATTGATTGATGGATTGAAAATAGTTTCCCTCTAGAAGAGTCCTGGTCCTGATCTTTCTTTTTATACATACACTCGATCGATTATGTAAATATATTGATGATTTACCTCATCGTCATTGATTTCTGTAAATACCATGTGCTTACTGCTAGCCACACCGCTAACAGATGATGTCATCATGCTAACTGGTGATGTCATCATGCTAACTGGTGATGTCATCATTGGATGGTGGTTCTAGAACCCGAACACGTTGCTATACGTCTTTAGCTTTTGGGCTGTTAGCCTGTTAGCCGTTGTTGTTTTGTCGCGTGCTGATTGGCCGACTGCCCGTCACGTGGCTTCACGTCTGCACTCTGAACAAGCTGCCTGAACACATGTTTGTTTTTTTCTGGATCATGTTTCAATAAATTTATTTTAAAATCTACCCGGAGACTCGTTTGTGTTTTTACTGTTTCCTGCTTTATTTTGAAAAGCCGCTACACTTCCTCTTCTAACTGGAGATGATTTGTTGCCTTCACCTGTGTCCCGTCCTCACCTGTTCGCCTCATGTCCCCTCGTTTACCCTGGCTGAGTATGGGCTGTGGCCTCCGTTGCCATGACAACCAGCGGTTGTGCCGCTCCATGAGGAGGAGGATTCGGGTCAGGAGGAGGAAGAAAAGACCTTTTGATGACGTCATCTTTTGTCAGCTGATTGGAGGATTGAGGCTCTGTTGGGGATGGGGGTGAGGGGGATGTTCGACGTTAACGAGTGTTGACGTGCATTGGGGGGCAGGGTGGGGGGGCCGGAAGCGACTCTTTAGAGACACAAGTGGTAAGGGTTAATACCCCTGTAACCCTCCTACCCACCCCCCCACCCCATCCCTCTGAGGGGGCAGATAAAAAAGTTCCTGAACAGACTAAAAACTTATTTCTGATTTTTACTGTAAAAAATTAAAACTAAAATTTAACCCCCCCTGCGTAGAAAACTACCCTAAAGTGAGTACTTTTAATGATGTAATCAGATTACTCAGACCTGATCAATGCTGCTGTAACAACAGCAGTTGGGTGGAATCCCACTGTCAGTGAACGTCTCACCGAATCCACGCATCAGAAGCGCGACTCTCCTGAGGGTCAGAGTGGCCACTAGATGGCGCTCCACGAGAGGCAACCGAGTGTCTCCCGTGTGTGTGTGTGTGTGTGTGTGTGTGTGTGTGTGTGTGTGTGTGTGTGTTTCCGTCTTTGTCATCTATTTTGTCTCGCGCATCTGCGTGCGCGTGCACGAGTGCGTGTGTGTGCGCGCTGCCCAGAAAGCGCCTCCCCAAAAACCAACCGCGGTGCTTGTTGGGACGCTGAGGGCCACATGAACACGAACACACACATTTAAGAAACAGCAGACAACAAAAACAAACAAGCCTCCCTATATGCCAATTAAAACACACACACACTCACACACACACACACACACACACACACACACACACACACACACACAGACATAGAAGGAGACAGAGGGGAGGGTGTAAGACAGAAAACTGAATTATTTTAGAGCGATTAAAGAAAAACAACCATTAGTAGGAACGAGAGTCACGTGACGCGGCTCAGAGGCGGAAACGAGTTTCTGTTCGATCCGAAACGATCAATCGATCGATCAGACATCGAATTTTACCCCAAACAGGATCAAAATATTTAAGTTTTAGTGGGAAATCAAACCGGCGGACACACACACACACACACACACACACACACACACACACACACACACTGTGTATGTGTGTGTGTGTGTGTGTGTGTGTGTGTGAACGGGTCGCTGCTGCAGCAGCAGAAGCAGGTTTCCATCCCATAATGATCCCAGTCTAACATTTCATTGATCTGATCTTTTAGTCACACAAAGGTTTGTAAAATACATTTAAAATAAATTTCAATGAATTAAACGTTAATTTAATACATAGAAAACCTGCAAATATTATTTTTCTTTATTTTAATTGTAAATTGGAGGAAAACAAATCTATTAAAATCACATTTAAAACCTAAAGCGACTTTTTAAAAAACAATTACAACTAAGAAAAAGCACAAAAAAATCCTTATAATAAACTTGTTTTTGTTCAAATAATGAGCTTAAATTAAAAAAAAAATCGAATCCAGCCACTGTAATATTTACAGTTAAATTAACAAAAGCATTGAATTTATTACTATTTCTCATTTATTTACTTGTTGTTTTGTCTTTTTGAAGCCTCTTTACGCCCAACAGAAATTATTCAAATGATTTTCTGAGGTTATTGAATTATTTAAGTCCGTTTATGTTGCCAATGAATTCAGAATTTAAGCCCTGATTAATTTATTGATATCTTTTCGCAGCAGAGGACAAAACGAACACTTATAAAATAAAAATTGAAACAAGAACAAACCTCCAAAAACAGTCCAAACATCTGAGCAGAATTAAATTAATTAGAAATAAGAACTAAATGATTAGTTTTCTAATAAACAGGTGTTTGTCTTCCTGATAATAAAATCATAACTAGTATTATCATTCCCTTCAAGTGTGAAATAACTTTATTTTATTGATCATCGGATCCTGATCACCGCACGTCTGCGGGTGTATTCTGCGGCTCGGTGTCTTGCCGGCTGTTTTTTTTTGCGGGCTGTTGAAGCCGCAGAAGCGAAGCTCCGGTTCTTTTGTTGCGCCTCTCGTTACGCGTCTCCCGCTGCGGCGGCGAGCAGCCCGCAAAGAATCCCGCACGTTACACCTCATCAATTATTCCACGGCGCGTCCACGCATGATGTGAACATAAAATGCAATTAAATCATTTGCGCAGAAATAAAATGAAATAATATTTTTGCAGCGATAAATTCACAAATGTGTTTTTTTTAAAGTTGAATACTTAAAATCAATTACGTGTATTTATCACATCGATAATTGTAATTAATTAATAGAGAACCGATAATGTTCGATCCTTTCAATCAAACCCACAGAAGCTCCAGAAACAGCAACACGATCTGTTCTAATGATTTATTTATTTATGCTGTCTTGAATCAAAGCTGCTCACATTTGGATTTGTATTATTTTAGTCTTTATATTTTACAACCAAATCTATTTAAGATCTTATTTAAATTATTGTTATTCTAATTAGAATATTCAGATTATTACTATCATAATTATGAGTCTATATGAACAAAACACTTTCCAGACCAGTCTATTATTTCATTTTATGTATTTTAATTGTTAGTTTTAAATTTCTCTAGATTTTATTTCTATTGATTTGTTTTTTTTTTAAATCTCTGTTCTTTTCTTTTATTGAATTATTTATTTATTGTTGATATATTTTTTTTAGTTGTTCCATCTCCAAAGGTTTGTCAATAAAAAGTCGAATCAATAAAATATCGATACCATTAAATGATAACATTTACTTTGATTCATGAATTCCAAATTTCAAATTACAATTTCTTGGCCTTTTATTTTAACTTTATTTTCTTTTGAGACAGAAATATTGAAAGAAAAGAAAACTGATCATTAGTAATAAATGACAGATTTTATTCAACACTGCAGAAAATAAAAGCACTAAAATGTTAGGTTTTTGATCAGCATTTGTCTCTTTCCCATTTTTAATTCAGAATATTGACATTTATGCTTCTACTTTCGTACTTTTAACCTTTTTCTTTTCTTCTTCCACAGTTTATTTTTACATTTAATGTTTCCTTAATAATCCCTTGTTTGTTTTCTCTCCTGCTTTCTTCTATTGTCTTCACTTTAATTTTACTATTCTTTTATTCTCGTTCTTGTTCTTCAGGCCAGTGAGACCATTAAAACCACATCTCTCTCTCTCTCTCTCTCTCTCTCTCTCTCTCTCTCTCTCTCTCTCTCTCTCTCTCTCTCTCTCTCTCTTTCTCTCTCTCTCTCTCTCTCTCTCTCTCTCTCTCTCTCTCTCTCTCTCTCTGGCTGTATTGATTTATTTTTTCCTCTTTTATCATTTAATCTCTTCCTAGAATGAAAAAAAAATCAAGTAAGGAATAAATCTATTCTTATTTGACTCTATTTATTCAGAACAAAACTGTGTGTGTGTGTGTGTGTGTGTGTGTGTGTGTGTGTGTGTGTGTGTGTGTGTGTGTGTGTCATAGAGCTCCATTGTTTTCCAAAAACTATTAAAAACACATCAGTAGGTGACATGTTCCTTCATTACCATGAACACAAACACGTCTGGTATTGTGATCTGATCCCACACACACCTGCTCCCCCCCCCACCCAAACCCGACGCCGATCGGGAAGGGATCCCGGCGCTCCAGTCCGGTGTGAAACCTTTCCTCCGCTGTGAGGGAACAACAAAGCCCTTCCCATCCCTGGATCTCCTTTGGAAAACGTCGTCAGTCGCCAACAAATTCCCAATTAATCAAATTAGCCAAACTGATTGACAAGCAGGAAAGCCGGGATCTGTGCTGGGGGGCCCCTGGGGGTCGGGGTCGGGCTCCGGTGCTCCCTATTGTTCCTGATCCGGCATGGAGAGGGGCGGTGTTCGGAAAGCCGACTGAACGTAAAGGGAGCATGACTCCGACACTGACCGCCTCCAGTCCAGAATGTGATCCAGATCCAGGGTTCACCCTGAGCGAGACGCCAGCACCGAGGAAATCTCTGGAAGGTTTTAGAAGTATCACATCAACATTTCCGCAAGTTCCAGAATCAAGTCAGGCTTTGATGATTTGAAATTTCTTAAACCTAAATTATTATTTTTTTCTTAACCTTCCCCCATCAGGTTAAAGGTCAAACAGAAATTCACCATGTTGATGACCGCGATTGGCTTCCTTCCTTCCTTCCTTCCTTCCTTCCTTCCTTCCTTCCTTCCTTCCTTCCTTCCCTTCTTCCTTTCTTCCCTTCTTCCCTCCTTCCTTCCATCCTTCCTTCACTCCTTCCCATTTTCCTTCCTTCCTTCCTTCCTTCCTTCCTTCCTTCCTTCCTTCCTTCCTTCCTTCCTTCCTTCCACCAAATATGGGCATAAAGACCAGAAAAGCCAGTCGACTGAAAACACCAACTCTGCATGTGTTCCCATATGTTTGCCTGTAAACAAGTAAACATACACATATTTAATGTGTATGTATTATTTAACATTTGTGTAAATAAGGCGTGAGTGCTATAAAACACACAACTAACAGTTTTTGTTGTTTTCTTCTCTCCTTTCTGTTGGAAAAACAGCGAAAACCTTTTTCCTCCTCGCTTCTCCTCCTTCTTCTCTCTCTTTTTTCCTCCCGCCGTCTCTTTGTCTTCCTCTCCTGCTCCTTCCATCCCTCCCTCCTCTTCCTCCTCTCGCCGTCTTACACTTCTGTCTCTCTCTGGCAGACGGAGGGATGATGGGTTTGTTGCCGTAGTAACTCCTCCATTCAGCCTCTCTGCTGGCGGCGGCAGCATCACCCGGTGACGACACGCCGATGCAACAGTTTTCCCACGTCGGGGCGATTTGGTTGTGTCTGTTTACCAGGAAACAAAATGAGGCTGGACCCCCCCCCCCACCCTCGGAACCCCCACCCTGGAACCCCCCCACCACCATCCCTCCATTGAGCCGTCTGGCGCCGCTCGCCTGTTGGTTCCACACAAACAAAACAAACCAATCCAGACGCACTGTTACCTCCCGACTCGGACCGGGTTCTCCCCCCGGATGTGGAGGAAGAGGAAGATGAAGATGAAGATGATCCCACCTGGATGAGGTGAGACTGGAACATGATCACCTGATCCGGGTTCACATCCCATTTCAATTCTTCTTTTTTTGTATTAATTAGCCGCTAAATGCTAACTACTGCTAGCTGCTTTCTAGACCTACACCTGTGGGTGGGGCTTCATCAACAGGTCAGGCCCCATCCTACCGCTTCTGGAACTTCCTGCCTTGGACATGCTGTGTCATCGTTGTTGGTGAGTGAAGTTGCCATGGCGATAAGCTGACTGTACGAAAAAAATGGATGAGTGACTGAAGACGGCGCTAACAGGACAGATAGATAGATAGATAGATAGATAGACAGACAGACAGACAGACAGACAGACAGACAGACAGACAGACAGACAGACAGACAGACAGACCGACAGACCGACAGACAGACAGACAGACAGACAGACAGATACTTTAATAATCCCGGAGGAAATTGCACAGGCTAATGTTAGCCTTCAGAGCTAAAATGCTAAGTTATTTACAACAGATCCCACAATGCATTGCAGTTGGAGACCCTGAAAGACCTGAAGTCACCTCCAGGACAGAACCCAAACATAGATTTGTGCTCTACATCCACCGCCGTCGCCGCCACTTTAATCACATTTCACCGAGTCCTGAAACTGGAACCTGATCGGTTTCACCGCCGCTGTCGTTTGGAGGTGTGTGTGTGTGTGTGTGTGTGTGTGTGTGTGTGTGTGTGTGTGTGTGTGTGCTTGTGATAACATGCCACATGACCCTCTTTAAAACGCCGTTTGGAAACAACAGGACTAGTTTCATGTCTGAGGGACTAGTTTCCTGTCTGAGGGACGAGTTTCCTGTCTGAGGGACTAGTTTCCTGTCTGATGGACTAGTTTCCTGTCTGAGGGACGAGTTTCCTGTCTGAGGGACTAGTTTCGTGTCTGAGGGACGGGTTTCCTGTCTGATGGACTATAGTTTCCTGTCTGAGGGATTAGTTTCCTGTCTGAGGGATTAGTTTCCTGTCTGAGGGACTAGTTTCCTGTCTGAGGGACTAGTTTCCTGTCTGAGGGACTAGTTTCCTGTCTGATGGACTATAGTTTCCTGTCTGAGGGATTAGTTTCCTGTCTGAGGGACTAGTTTCCTGTCTGAGGGACGAGTTTCCTGTCTGAGGGACTAGTTTCCTGTCTGAGGGACTAGTTTCCTGTCTGATGGACTATAGTTTCCTGTCTGAGGGATTAGTTTCCTGTCTGAGGGACTAGTTTCCTGTCTGAGGGACTAGTTTCCTGTCTGAGGGACTAGGTTCCTGTCTGAGGGACGAGTTTCCTGTCTGAGGGACTAGTTTCGTGTCTGAGGGACTAGTTTCATGTCTGATGGACTATAGTTTCATGTCTGAGGGACTAGTTTCCTGTCTGATGGACTATAGTTTCATGTCTGAGGGACTAGTTTCCTGTCTGAGGGACTATAGTTTCATGTCTGAGGGACTAGTTTCCTGTCTGATGGACTATAGTTTCCTGTCTGATGGACTATAGTTTCATGTCTGAGGGACTATAGTTTCATGTCTGAGGGACTAGTTTCCTGTCTGAGGGACTAGTTTCCTGTCTGAGGGACTAGTGTTCCTGTCTGAGGGACTAGTTTCCTGTCTGAAGGACTAGTTTTCTGTCTGAGGGACTAGTGTTCCTGTCTGAGGGACTAGTTTCCTGTCTGAAGGACTAGTTTCCTGTCTGAGGGACTAGTTTCCTGTCTGAGGGACTAGTTTCCTGTCTGAGTGACTATAGTTTCCTGTCTGAGGGACTAGTTTCCTGTCTGATAGACTATAGTTTAATGTCTGAGGGACTAGTTTCCTGTCTGATGGACTATAGTTTCCTGTCTGATGGACTATAGTTTAGTGTCTGAGGGACTAGTTTCCTGTCTGAGGGACTAGTTTCATGTCTGAGGGACTAGTTTCATGTCTGAGGGACTAGTTTCGTGTCTGAGGGACTAGTTTCCTGTCTGAGGGACTAGTTTCCTGTCTGATAGACTATAGTTTCCTGTCTGAGGGACTAGTTTCCTGTCTGAGGGACTAGTTTAATGTCTGAGGGACTAGTTTCCTGTCTGAGGGACTAGTTTCATGTCTGAGGGACTAGTTTCCTGTCTGAGGGACTAGTTTCATGTCTGAGGGACTAGTTTCCTGTCTGAGGGACTAGTTTCATGTCTGAGGGACTAGTTTCCTGTCTGAGGGACTAGTTTCATGTCTGAGGGACTATAATTTAATGTCTGAGGGACTAGTTTCATGTCTGAGGGACTAGCTTCCTGTCTGAGTGACTAGTTTCCTGTCTGAGGGACTAGTTTTCTGTCTGATGGACTATAGTTTAGTGTCTGAGGGACTAGTTTCCTGTCTGAGGGACTAGTTTCATGTCTGAGGGACTAGTTTCCTGTCTGAGGGACTAGTTTTCTGTCTGAGGGACTAGTTTCCTGTCTGAGGGACTAGTTTCATGTCTGAGGGACTAGTTTCCTGTCTGAGGGACTAGGTTCCTGTCTGAGGGACTAGTGTTCCTGTCTGAGGGACTAGTTTCCTGTCTGAAGGACTAGTTTCATGTCTGAGGGACTAGTTTCCTGTCTGAGGGACTATAGTTTCCTGTCTGAGGGACTAGTTTCCTGTCTGATAGACTATAGTTTCATGTCTGAGAGACTAGTTTCCTGTCTGAGGGACTAGTTTCATGTCTGAGGGACTAGTTTCATGTCTGAAGACTAGTTTCCTGTCTGAGGGACTAGTTTCATGTCTGAGGGACTATAGTTTAATGTCAAAGGGACTAGTTTCATGTCTGAGGGACTAGTTTCCTGTCTGAGGGACTAGTTTCCTGTCTGATAGACTATAGTTTCATGTCTGAGGGACTAGTTTCCTGTCTGAGGGACTAGTTTCATGTCTGAGGGACTAGTTTCCTGTCTGAGGGACTAGTTCCATGTCTGAGGGACTAGTTTCGTGTCTGAGGGACTAGTTTCATGTCTGAGGGACGAGTTTCCTGTCTGAGGGACTAGTTTCCTGTCTGAGGGACTAGTTTCCTGTCTGAGGGACGAGTTTCCTGTCTGAGGGACTAGTTTCCTGTCTGAGGGACGAGTTTCCTGTCTGAGGGACTAGTTTCGTGTCTGAGGGACGGGTTTCCTGTCTGATGGACTATAGTTTACTGTCAGAGGGAATAGTTTCCTGTCTGAGGGATTAGTTTCCTGTCTGAGGGACTAGTTTCCTGTCTGAGGGACTAGTTTCCTGTCTGAGGGACTAGTTTCCTGTCTGATGGACTATAGTTTCCTGTCTGAGGGATTAGTTTCCTGTCTGAGGGACTAGTTTCCTGTCTGAGGGACGAGTTTCCTGTCTGAGGGACTAGTTTCCTGTCTGAGGGACTAGTTTCCTGTCTGATGGACTATAGTTTCCTGTCTGAGGGTTTAGTTTCCTGTCTGAGGGACTAGTTTCCTGTCTGAGGGACTAGTTTCCTGTCTGAGGGACTAGGTTCCTGTCTGAGGGACGGGTTTCCTGTCTGAGGGACTAGTTTCGTGTCTGAGGGACTAGTTTCATGTCTGATGGACTATAGTTTCATGTCTGAGGGACTAGTTTCCTGTCTGATGGACTATAGTTTCATGTCTGAGGGACTAGTTTCCTGTCTGATGGACTATAGTTTCATGTCTGAGGGACTATAGTTTCATGTCTGAGGGACTAGCTTCCTGTCTGAGGGACTAGTTTCCTGTCTGAGTGACTAGTTTTCTGTCTGATGGACTATAGTTTAGTGTCTGAGGGACTAGTTTCCTGTCTGAGGGACTAGTTTCATGTCTGAGGGACTAGTTTCCTGTCTGAGGGACTAGTTTCCTGTCTGAGGGACTAGTTTCCTGTCTGAGGGACTAGTTTCATGTCTGAGGGACTAGTTTCCTGTCTGAGGGACTAGGTTTCTGTCTGAGGGACTAGTGTTCCTGTCTGAGGGACTAGTTTCCTGTCTGAAGGACTAGTTTCATGTCTGAGGGACTAGTTTCCTGTCTGAGGGACTATAGTTTCCTGTCTGAGGGACTAGTTTCCTGTCTGATAGACTATAGTTTCATGTCTGAGAGACTAGTTTCCTGTCTGAGGGACTAGTTTCATGTCTGAGGGACTAGTTTCATGTCTGAAGACTAGTTTCCTGTCTGAGGGACTAGTTTCATGTCTGAGGGACTATAGTTTAATGTCAAAGGGACTAGTTTCATGTCTGAGGGACTAGTTTCCTGTCTGAGGGACTAGTTTCCTGTCTGATAGACTATAGTTTCATGTCTGAGGGACTAGTTTCCTGTCTGAGGGACTAGTTTCATGTCTGAGGGACTAGTTTCCTGTCTGAGGGACTAGTTCCATGTCTGAGGGACTAGTTTCGTGTCTGAGGGACTAGTTTCATGTCTGAGGGACGAGTTTCCTGTCTGAGGGACTAGTTTCCTGTCTGAGGGACTAGTTTCCTGTCTGAGGGACGAGTTTCCTGTCTGAGGGACTAGTTTCCTGTCTGAGGGACGAGTTTCCTGTCTGAGGGACTAGTTTCGTGTCTGAGGGACGGGTTTCCTGTCTGATGGACTATAGTTTCCTGTCTGAGGGATTAGTTTCCTGTCTGAGGGATTAGTTTCCTGTCTGAGGGACTAGTTTCCTGTCTGAGGGACTAGTTTCCTGTCTGAGGGACTAGTTTCCTGTCTGATGGACTATAGTTTCCTGTCTGAGGGATTAGTTTCCTGTCTGAGGGACTAGTTTCCTGTCTGAGGGACGAGTTTCCTGTCTGAGGGACTAGTTTCCTGTCTGAGGGACTAGTTTCCTGTCTGATGGACTATAGTTTCCTGTCTGAGGGATTAGTTTCCTGTCTGAGGGACTAGTTTCCTGTCTGAGGGACTAGTTTCCTGTCTGAGGGACTAGGTTCCTGTCTGAGGGACGGGTTTCCTGTCTGAGGGACTAGTTTAGTGTCTGAGGGACTAGTTTCATGTCTGATGGACTATAGTTTCATGTCTGAGGGACTAGTTTCCTGTCTGATGGACTATAGTTTCATGTCTGAGGGACTAGTTTCCTGTCTGATGGACTATAGTTTCATGTCTGAGGGACTATAGTTTCATGTCTGAGGGACTAGTTTCCTGTCTGAGGGACTAGTTTCCTGTCTGAGGGACTAGTGTTCCTGTCTGAGGGACTAGTTTCCTGTCTGAAGGACTAGTTTTCTGTCTGAGGGACTAGTGTTCCTGTCTGAGGGACTAGTTTCCTGTCTGAAGGACTAGTTTCCTGTCTGAGGGACTAGTTTCCTGTCTGAGGGACTATAGTTTCCTGTCTGAGGGACTAGTTTCCTGTCTGATAGACTATAGTTTAATGTCTGAGGGACTAGTTTCCTGTCTGATGGACTATAGTTTCCTGTCTGATGGACTATAGTTTAGTGTCTGAGGGACTAGTTTCATGTCTGAGGGACTAGTTTCATGTCTGAGGGACTAGTTTCATGTCTGAGGGACTAGTTCCATGTCTGAGGGACTAGTTTCGTGTCTGAGGGACTAGTTTCATGTCTGAGGGACTAGTTTCCTGTCTGATAGACTATAGTTTCCTGTCTGAGGGACTAGTTTCCTGTCTGAGGGACTAGTTTAATGTCTGAGGGACTAGTTTCATGTCTGAGGGACTAGTTTCCTGTCTGAGGGACTAGTTTCATGTCTGAGGGACTAGTTTCCTGTCTGAGGGACTAGTTTCATGTCTGAGGGACTAGTTTCCTGTCTGAGGGACTAGTTTCATGTCTGAGGGACTAGTTTCCTGTCTGAGGGACTAGTTTCATGTCTGAGGGACTATAGTTTAATGTCTGAGGGACTAGTTTCATGTCTGAGGGACTAGCTTCCTGTCTGAGGGACTAGTTTCCTGTCTGAGGGACTAGTTTTCTGTCTGATGGACTATAGTTTAGTGTCTGAGGGACTAGTTTCCTGTCTGAGGGACTAGTTTCATGTCTGAGGGACTAGTTTCCTGTCTGAGGGACTAGTTTCCTGTCTGAGGGACTAGTTTCCTGTCTGAGGGACTAGTTTCATGTCTGAGGGACTAGTTTCCTGTCTGAGGGACTAGGTTTCTGTCTGAGGGACTAGTGTTCCTGTCTGAGGGACTAGTTCCTGTCTGAAGGACTAGTTTCATGTCTGAGGGATTAGTTTCCTGTCTGAGGGACTATAGTTTCCTGTCTGAGGGACTAGTTTCCTGTCTGATAGACTATAGTTTCATGTCTGAGAGACTAGTTTCCTGTCTGAGGGACTAGTTTCATGTCTGAGGGACTAGTTTCATGTCTGAAGACTAGTTTCCTGTCTGAGGGACTAGTTTCATGTCTGAGGGACTATAGTTTAATGTCAAAGGGACTAGTTTCATGTCTGAGGGACTAGTTTCCTGTCTGAGGGACTAGTTTCCTGTCTGATAGACTATAGTTTCATGTCTGAGGGACTAGTTTCATGTCTGAGGGACTAGTTTCATGTCTGAGGGACTAGTTTCCTGTCTGAGGGACTAGTTCCATGTCTGAGGGACTAGTTTCGTGTCTGAGGGACTAGTTTCATGTCTGAGGGACTAGTTTCCTGTCTGAGGGACTAGTTTAATGTCTGAGGGACTAGTTTCCTGTCTGAGGGACTAGTTTCATGTCTGAGGGACTAGTTTCCTGTCTGAGGGACTAGTTTCATGTCTGAGGGACTAGTTTCCTGTCTGAGGGACTAGTTTCATGTCTGAGGGACTAGTTTCCTGTCTGAGGGACTAGTTTCATGTCTGAGGGACTAGTTTCCTGTCTGAGGGACTAGTTTCATGTCTGAGGGACTATAGTTTAATGTCTGAGGGACTAGTTTCATGTCTGAGGGACTAGCTTCCTGTCTGAGGGACTAGTTTCCTGTCTGATGGACTATAGTTTCATGTCTGAGGGACTAGTTTCCTGTCTGAGGGACTAGTTTCATGTCTGAGGGACTAGTATCCTGTCTGAGGGACTAGTTTCATGTCTGAGGGACTAGTTTCCTGTCTGAGGGACTAGTGTCCTCTCTGATGGACTATAGTTTCCTGTCTGAGGGACTAGTTTCCTGTCTGAGGGACTAGTTTCCTGTCTGATGGACTATAGTTTCCTGTCTGATGGACTATAGTTTAGTGTCTGAGGGACTAGTTTCCTGTCTGAGGGACTAGTTTCCTGTCTGAGGGACTAGTTTCCTGTCTGATGGACTACTTTCCTGTCTGATGGACTATAGTTTCCTGTCTGAGGGACTAGTTTTCTGTCTGATGGACTATAGTTTCCTGTCTGATGGACTATAGTTTAGTGTCTGAGGGACTAGTTTCATGTCTGAGGGACTAGTTTCATGTCTGAGGGACTAGTTTCCTGTCTGAGGGACGAGTTTCCTGTCTGATTGACTATGGTTTCATGTCTGAGGGTCTAGTTTCCTTTCTGAGGGACTAGTTTCATGTCTGAGGGACTAGTTTCCTGTCTGAGGGACTAGTTTCCTGTCTGATGGACTAGTTTCCTGTCTGAGGGACTATAGTTTCCTGTCTGAGGGACTAGTTTTCTGTCTGATGGACTATAGTTTAGTGTCTGAGGGACTAGTTTCCTGTCTGAGGGACTAGTTTCCTGTCTGAGGGACTAGTTTCATGTCTGAGGGACTAGTTTCCTGTCTGAGGGACTAGTTTCCTGTCTGATGGACTATAGTTTCATGTCTGAGGGACTAGTTTCCTGTCTGAGGGACTAGTTTCCTGTCTGAGGGACTAGTTTCATGTCTGAGGGACTAGTTTCCTGTCTGAGGGACTAGTTTCCTGTCTGATGGACTAGTTTCCTGTCTGATGGACTATAGTTTCCTGTCTGAGGGACTAGTTTTCTGTCTGATGGACTATAGTTTAGTGTCTGAGTGACTAGTTTCCTGTCTGAGGGACTAGTTTCCTGTCTGAGGGACTAGTTTCCTGTCTGAGGGACTAGTTTCCTGTCTGAGGGACTAGTTTCATGTCTGAGGGACTAGTTTCCTGTCTGATGGACTATAGTTTCCTGTTTGAGGGACTAGTTTCCTGTCTGAGGGACTAGTTCCCCATCTTTCCAGGACAAGTTCCCCCGGATGCTGTTCCCCCAAGTTCCCCTCCCCCCTCCCGGTCCTTCACGGCGGTGCAGCGTCCCCCCCTCGGCCTTCCCGTCCTCCCTCGCTGCGTCTCAAACAAAGCTGTCCATCACGCCTAACAACCGTTCGAGGACGGCTTCGAGGTCGTCACGACTGCACGAGGCGTCTGCTCAGCAGCTGATTGGACGAATTAGTGACTGTAATTGTTTGCGGCCGCGCGGCGGACAGACTCTTAATGCGGCCGAATTAACACTAATGGAATGCAATTTCAGCTCTTCTTCTTCTGCTCTCCATCACCCCGTCCGACCACGATCCCGGGGGCACCGCCAGACCGTCGTCTAGGTAACGGCAATCACGTGCTGACACCCGGCGCTCCTCCTCCTCCTCCAGTGAACCCCACAGTTAGACAGAGAGAAAATTAGTGATGGCTCTTAATGAGAGTCTTGGTGCTAAAAGAAAATGACCAATATTCCTCCTCAGGCAGGGAACTGATTTGAGCTGCAGCCAGTTTTGTGCAGGAGCAGCAGGGGAGATTAGCTCGATTAAGGCCAAATCAGACATGCTTCCAATTTGATGAGAGAAAGAAAGATAATAGCTCTCAGATTGGTTTCTCATGCAGCTCCGGCTCTCACTGAGGGAATTAAACCACTCTTTGTCTCTCCGTCTCTCAGGGTAAATCCACTCCCACACTCCACACACCTATCGCAGACACTAGCTGCTAAATTAGACAAGCTAATATAACCTTTTCTCCCGAGAATTACCTTCTTGTCCGGCTCGCTTTCAAAAAGCTAAACATTTCTTTTTATTATATGTTTCCAATTTATAGTTTTCTATTATTATAATTATTATTATCCTTCGGACTCAGTTCTGTTTGATCGATCCTGATATTTCGTGCGTATTGTGACAGGTAGAAGACAACTCATCTAAAACGGATTCATTAAGATCTTTGAACACTGAATGTAGCTAGAAAAGTTTAGTGATGCCAACAGAAAGCATCGGTTTATATAAGTTTCACCTGCCGGTTCAATCTGAGATGGATTGCTTCTGTCTTGACTCAGGGAAGTCGTGGTATTTTTCCTTCCGTGGAAGGTAATGATTCCGTTTTGTAACGCGTATCTAATTCTACCTACAACTCAGGTATGGCTCAACAAACGTGTGGAAAAAAAGACGAAGAAATAACGAGACGAGATGAAGTAAAAACGTCGTGACAAATCAGACGGTGTCTGAATGTCCCCCTTTTTTTTTTTTTGGTCGTATTTAGACAGAAATATAGAAATCCTTCTTATGGGTTGACAGATTTCTCATGGAACTTTCCTCACCTCCGGCAGCGAGAAGAGAAAGTGTGACACCATGAAGGGTGACATCGAAGAGGATGAAGAGAGATGAAGGTCAATGTCAGAAGTTATTTTAACCCATGAAGTGGTTTTATTGTATCAACCCAACCAAACCGCGGAACTTCACAACCTTAGAAGACGAAACAAAAGTCGAATCTCATCGTTGTAGTTCAGGAGAATTCGCCGTTGTTTCGCCGGAACACGAGAACCGCCGACGCTCCGCCGGGGAAGAGATGTCAGACATTTGTGTCGTTGAGCTTTGTTGAAGTTTGTTGATGAAATATTTTCAGCTTCTATTTCGGGCACGAGGTGATAATCCCTCCGACAAACTGGATCTCACAGCTGATGGCAGAACGCGTCTGTTTCTCGGCCTTAATTGAAAATTATGTTAAAAAGTAATTTGGAGAGCAAATTCAGACTTTGAAAAGTGTCTGAAGAAACACAACACGGTCATTAAAACTCTAGCAGCCACCTATTCTCTCTCAATTAGAAGATGATTGGTAGAAATTACACTAATTACACTGACTGCTGCTCTCAGTGTTGTTAAAGCAGAAAAAATATTATATGTTCATTTATTATGTCTGCTTGTAAAGAGAAGTGATGAAGACGTCCTCCAGAATGCGAGTCGTCATTATTCATAATGACATCCAATTGTTTTATTGTTGTTTCAGAGAGGCGACAAAAAAATATATGCAAATGAGATTTAACCCACAAACGAGTTCAGTCCGTTTATTTAAACTACCTGAGATTTATTCATTGCATTCATTCAGCATCTATGGTTCTCATGTGGTTATGTATCTACAATTCTCATGCGGTTGGATGTCTACGACTCTCATACGTTTCTACGGTTACACAACTATGATTCTCTCGAGGTTATATGTATAAGATTCTCATGTGGTTCTACCTATGTGACTGTACACACACTGTTCTCATGTGGTTGGAAACGTAATCGGTTCTCATATTCGTTTCATCTAAAAGGAGGTTTTTCTGTCTGTTTGTTTGTCAGTAAAACATATCAAAAAGTTTTCTTCCAGATTTTAATCTAACTTTGTGGACAAGCAGCTCGTGGTGTTTGGAAAAAAACAGATAGATTCTGAAACAGAAGCAGACGGATTGACGTTCGGATCCAGGAAGTATTTGTATCGTGTTTCGACGACTTGTCAAAACACGCCGGCTTTTCAACAGGTGACTTTTTTTATTTGCTGTCATAACTGGAAGGTACTGGAGTTCAAACCCACTGACAACCTGAGTCTACCTGAGAACCGTCGCATGGCCCACCTGGAGGTCGTTGCTATGGTGACCAGAGGTCGGCAAGACTAACTGTTATATAGAAGTGGGATCTGATTGGATTATCATTTCTCCGGCACTTATGTTGCGTCTTAAGTTTTGTTTGAACTCGTCTTCACTACTTTCTTGTGGTTCTCTAGTCTACAACAATAAATCACATTTTCACCTGTCGCCTGCCAGAACAGCGCACCTGGAAAAGGTCCACCGCTAATGAGCTCAGGAGAACATCTCAGTTTAAAGATTCATGACGAAGACTTTTAACTGGATCCTTTAGTAGGAAGACAGAAAAGAATTTAATGAAAAATTATCAGTTATAATCCGTAAAGTTCGGTAAATGTAGTGGGAAAAAAAACACGTTTGTTTCAACTTTGATCAAATTTTGCACAGGAGTGAGCAAAATTAAACTCAATACTGTATGGAAGGAGAACAAGACCAAATAGACTGGTTGGGTTGTGTCTGGAGAGCTGGTCCAGGATTGGGTGGAGAGTGTTGGTGTTGTGTGGATCCAGTAGGTGGCAGTAGTGAGTACCTTCATGGACGCAGGCCGCCTTTAAAAACCAGAGAAGAAGAACCTTTTTATCACGAGATGGGACAGTCTCTACTTTTCCTAGAAGCACGGAAGTCTTCGTAAGACTTACCTAGAAGTCTTACGAAACGAAAACAGTCGACCAGAATCTCGCCAACAAAGTCGGTCGATGGCATCAAGGAGATGCTAAAAGGTCAAAGGTCAAAATGAGACGTGCCTCTGCACCTATTGGTCGCCTCGCAGCGATGCTCGCCTACTTTTCGACTCTTAACCTTTCTGGAGTTTCACACGCGAGTCGAAGCTGGTTGGACCCGTCGCCTGGGCGGAGCCTTTGAGGGCGCGGCCGCGACCTCTTCCTGTTTACACCAAACATTCCGTTTCCTGTCTGGACTCCTCCGTCTTGTTTTCACGCTGCTCGTCTGTTTCCCGTCTTTCTCTCACACACGGATTAAACGGCCTCGAGACGCTCAGACGGGCCTCCGGTGGAGGCGGGCGGGGCTAATCGCTGTCACATGTCAGCGCCGGGGGCGGCGGGGGATTGGTCGGTCGGGCGGGCGAGGGCAGATTTGCTGTTGTGTTTCCCCCACATCAAACACCTTCTCAATCCGTTGCTTTGACAACCGTCAGCCGGCAGCTGATTGGGGCTGACGGCAGCGAGTTCAGAGGGGGGGGGGGGGGGGCAGGTCGGCCTCCGTCGGATGAAAGTCACAACCGACGGGGAGATAAACTCATGACACCAACAGCAGCGCTCCTTTTTTTCCCACCGTATTTACAGGTCAGCCACGCCGCGCTCCTATTGGTCGATTTCCAGGAACATCCTGTGAGGAACGTCCCATCGATCCGGATTCGTATTTCTTCCTGTCATGGTCAAAACGTCGGGTGTTTGGGCGACCAAACGTCACCAGGTTTGCTTCACGGCACCACCTGGGGTCAGAGGTCAACCTGAGCTGCAATGGGCGGGTCTTCAATATCCCAGTGATTCAGAGACATGTTGGCGTCAGGCGGACGTCACAGAAGAAGAAACAAACCCCCCCTCTGTTTCAGATCTAGGTGGTAGAATCCATTTTCCCTTCCTGTACAGCCAGTTGGATTGTCCCACTTCCTGTCTGCCCTTCCTACTTCCTGTCTGCCCTTCCTACTTCCTGTCTGCACCGTCTTCTCCTGCAGGTGACCACAAACATTGAGGTAAAGAAGTTTAATCATATTTAAAGCATCAAAACTAAACTTTTCAACAAATGAAGTTTGATTAAATTACAAATTTAAACACATTTAATGAAAATATAACGGTAAGGTTCCATTCAGCAGACTGAAGCTCTGTTCTATGTACGGTGTTGACTTCACAGTTAATAGTCGAGATAGATAGATAGATACTTTATTCATATTAAAGACAATTAT
The DNA here is from genome assembly GCA_013358685.1 of Antennarius maculatus. Taxonomy (NCBI): domain Eukaryota; kingdom Metazoa; phylum Chordata; class Actinopteri; order Lophiiformes; family Antennariidae; genus Antennarius; species Antennarius maculatus. Next base: position 19,656,488 of record CM023621.1, on the reverse strand, counting down.
GTCGAAGACTAAATGTATAATATTTATTCGAATATATTTCTAAAAAAAATTGTACTTGCAATTTATTATTATTATTATTATTATTATTATTATTATTGTTATTTAACTTATTTTTCTGTGATCTTCTTTGTTATGTATCAAAAATAAAACACCTTTAAATCTCTAGATTCAGGAGGTTTACAGGTTTAAATTATTGTTTTTTCTGAATATATGTTAAAAACTGTCCATATGGAACATTTTATAGGTGTATTTTCTTTCTTTTCCTGGCTTTTCTTTTCTTTACACAATCCTGATTCATGTGTAATCTACTAGTCAGTGTTATATTTTAGCTGCTGGAACCTTCAATCAGTTTTGAATATAGTAAATTTTTCTGCAAAAATCACATTGATTCACTATTTTTTTTTATCGCTCCCATTGAAAAATCAATGAAAACCCAAATTATGTGCCTCATCTTAACCCTGGGTTTCGCCTGTCAGGCGACACCCTCGTGATTGACGCCCTGCGTGATTTCTTGAGTGTGTGTTCAATCAAACTTTAACTGTTTTGATTGTAAATACAGTCTTATTTTAGTCTAATTTTATATTTAAATCACAGGCCACACCCCTCCTCATGAATAAATCAGTGTCAGGAAATAAAAATCTTTCCTGAACTATTCTGAAGTTTCTGTTTGCTTTGGGATCACAGGATGTCTGATGAAGATGACCCCGAGGAGGAGGAAGTGATGCCGGGACGATCCGGGACGGAAAACAAGCGCACCTTTATTCTAAAAAGGTATTAAAAATCTGTCGTTTGTCGCGTACGCCTGGTGAAATTGTGAGGGTTCTTCTATTTTTAACTACTCCTCATCCTCTGGAGGAAGGATGAATTTGTCGCCGCCCCCTCCTGGGGGGGTGGGGGGGGGTGACGGCCGCCACATCGGATGTCTTTTCCATCATCTCCGTCGCCTACCCGCGGTCCCGTCGCCGCCTCCCTCATTTGCACGTTGATTCGAGCACCACTGCGTAAAGCAAATTTCATCAAAGTTGTTTCCTGGGTGAAAAACGAAGCCCTCATTTCGCTCGGCGGAGCGTGCCGCTGATCGCTGACGGACACGCGTGATTGAGAGATGTGACAAACGGCAACAAAACCAGCGCCGATCTGATTCCCCGCCACCGGTGGAATCATGGGAATCTGGATTTTGTGGAGCGGAAGGAGAGAGAAGCGGATAAATCCAAAGGGAGCCGAGGATTCCTGAGCCCTTTAAGGCCGCGGATAAATCCAGCAGGGCACGGCGGCCGATGGAACGCTCGATCCGTACGGGGCGTCGTTCAAACGTCAAAGCCTGACGTGAAGCAGAGTCATTAGATAAAGGAAAGATGGTGACCTTTGACCCCCAGACGTTCAACATTCGCCTCTGACTTTTTGTTAATGAAGGTTTTCCCAAGCGTCTCCAGGGGGCGGAGCCATCGGCGGCGCCTTTAAAGATATTTTTGAATGAAACGGTGTTAATTTAGTTTTTTTTTACACGAGCCGGATCGATGTGGTCTGACAGCTTCAGGTGTGTGTGTGTGTGTGTGTGTGTGTGTGTGTGTGAGTCTTATGAAGTGTATAGACGTTTCATCAATCGGTTGTCGTGGCGATGAGGAGCTGTGCAATCATCTGACATTATAGAGGAGCTATTGTGTAGCGTAGCGTGTGTGTATGCAGTTCTACACACACACACACACACACACACACACACACACACACACACACACACACACACACACACACACACACACACACATTCCATAGCTGAGATCTATAAATAGAACCATTTTCTATCATATGAGACTTTTTTTCTTATTGTTCTTAAACTTCGTCTCCACAAACAAACAACACAAATAAAAACAAACAAACAAACAAACAAACAAACAAACAAACAACATCTTCACCTGCTGCAACTTTTGCATCATTATTGATGTTTAATTTAACAAATAAACAAAAAACAAACTGAATTCTTTAGTTTTAATGTTTAATTTTTCGGAGTTCCCGTTCTGGAGGCCCCGCCCACCAGCCGTCAGCTGATTGGACGCCGCCTCAGAAGGACGTCATCTCCTCGGGGTGGCCGGCCCTGGTGATGCTGGTGATGACGGTGCTTGGGGGGAGGGGAGAGGGCGCGGGGGGGTCCGTCCATCCGTCCAAATCAACATTAATCAAGGCGGCTCGCTTTATTCCCCCTCACATCAAATCAGACATGATTAACGGCATTCAGGCGGCGAGGGGGCCGAGCGGCGCCGCAATCAGGCCGCCGCTCGCATCCCAGGGTTCCAAGCGCCGGATCCCTGTTTCTCTTTTCTTTACTAATTGCTTAATAAAAGCCGAGATGATTGACGCGCGAGACAAACGTCCCCCCGAAGCCGCTCATCCCCAACCGGAAGCTCATCTCATCCCCGGCTGAAAGGGTTAATTTGTTGGGGTTTTTTTTTTTTTTTTTTCTTTTTCTTCTTTTTCGTCTTCCAATCAGGATCTGTTCCAGCAGCGATAATTTCATTTCCACTGTGGGGTAAATACGACAGGTTGGCACCAACACCACAGAAGAAGAAGAAGGAAGATTATACCTCCGGGGCATCCGGTCGTGTCTAATCGGCTCTCCCCCCCCCCCCCCCACAAACGGCGTCGGAACGCCGGCGACCCTTTGAAGGCGTGAGAACCGGGAAAACCACCTCCATTTTCAAAAAATCTCTCTTCCCAAAAAAGGGTTTCTGGATATAAAACATCTGGTTTCCGCCTCGTCGCTCCCGACGACCCCAAAGTCAGGCGTGATTCCATCAAAGGCCGGATAAAAACTTTATGTCCTTGTTTGTACAAAAAATATTCCTTTCTTTCCTAAAAGTTGTAAAAGTTGCAAATGTCCCAGTCTGGTATCATTAAAGTATATCTAATCTAATCTAATCTGATCTAATTTAATCTAAAAGTACAAACCTGATAATGAAATTATCTCCTTTTTTTAAAGGAAAATGCAGTTTCGGAAAAACTCGTCAAAAAAATTCATTTCATGGAAATATCGTAGCTTTAATACAATAAAGTTGTCAATTTTGAACAAAAATAACATTCTTGATATTTAAATTTTAAATTTTTACTTGACTTTCAGAGAAGGCGGGGCTAAAAGTCTGGTTAGCTTTAACTGCAGATAGCAAGAATAAATTAAAACTGAATAATAATAAAATAATAATAATAAAATTAAAAAATAAATAAATAAATAAAATAAAATAATAATAAAAACTAAAATGATATCTTTGATTTCTTTTCAGGACGGGTTCGGATTGTGGCGCTACTGAAAGGGGCGAGCGCGGGGGTCACATGTTTAGGGCGTAACCTCTGGGGAGCAGGAAATAAACACCAAATCTCTTTACGGTGGTTTCACCTGGCTGGGCGGGGCCGGATCCACCTGGATGGAATAAAATAAAGTTTCCTCGTCCCTCTGGGGTTTTTTTTACCTGTTCCTCCAGGTTCCCCTATGGGGGGGGGGGCAGGGCTCGCCACTCCCCCCCCAGGGGGACCGGCTGTGGTTTGGGGGCGGTCTGGGAGCTCTGAGAAACGCGGTGAGATGTTTCTCCCAGAAAGACCAGGCGGTCATTAAATCACTGATCTGATCATTAGAGGCCGCCAGCAGTTGGACGCCTCTGATTGGCTGGCGACTCCTCCCATCTCTGTCGCCATTGGTCGATATTCAGTGCGTTCGTAGTTACAAAAAAGCTTCTAAAATACAGTTTAAACCAGAAGCTCCTGAGCCATCAGAAGATGATGATGGTGATGATGATGATGAGGAGGAGGCGGTCCACAGGGAGGCTCCCTGACACTGGGAATTGTGGGTATTATCTGGCCAGGCTGGTGTGAGCCCAGGTGACAACAGATTGTGTTTCAATATAATTAAAGGATGTCTGGATGGAACGTGTGAAGCAGCAGAAGCAGCCGAAACGCGTCGCCATGGCGTTTTCACACACTCCGTTTTGGAGGCTCCTGAGGGGGCGGGGCCACGTCTCGGGGTTGTTGTCACACAGGCGGCTCCAGATGAACGGTTGGTCATTTGTACGACGTTCTGTAAACACGGTGGGAATCAGGTGACGGCGAAACGCGGAGGGAAAATTTGAGAAAAAAAATATTACTTTTTTTACGCGTTTGACCTTAAATGAACAGGATTAATCATCCTGCTGTGATTTTGAAGCTCAATTCTGATTCCAAGAATTTCAATTCAGCACAAAAAAAAAAAAAAAAAAAACCAACTGGGAACTACTGCAGAGAAGTCAGAATTCTGGGGGAAATTAGGGTTCAAAAATTCTAAAATTTGTCGTACTTTTGAAATAAATTTACTAGTTTGGGAAGAAACTCAACAAAGAGTTCACCTTCAGTCCAGTTTGACACAGATTTGAATATTTTTAAAGTCATTCCTGCATCTTTTCTAATGAAAATTACTGATAAGTGTAGGATCTTGTGTAAAAAATATTTAATATTTAATTTAAATTTTAATAATGTAATAATTTTAATTTAATATTTAATTTAAATAATTTTAATGCAATTTAATTTAATATGTAGTATTTAATTGTGCATTTACACATCACCTGAGACAAAAACAATTACTCTTTATTTGATGAGAAATTTTTTTTTAATTTCCAAAAATCTTGTGAAATGAAACCAGATCTTCTGATTTGATTCTGAGTCTGTTCACACTGAACTGGTTCGAATCCTGACCCCGTGGAATTGCTGACGCGGCGCCACGCCTTCACGCCTTCACGCCGCCGTGAAACTCGATTAATGAAGACGACAAACACATCATGTTGGTTTGGGGTCGGGGGGGACAGAGGGACACCCTAAACAATCCCACGCCCCGACTCGGACCCCTGAGCCATATTTCTGGATGTCCGGGCCCCCGGGCGACAGCGGCGGCGGCATCGGGGGGCCAGTGATACCTGCTGGCCCCTCCCCTCTCTTCCTGATTGACAGATGGCTGCGCCATTAGATGAGAATGATAAGTGGCTCCCCGTCAGCTGAAAGGACTTCCTCTTGACCCCTGACCCTTGACCCTGACTCTTGACCCCTCTCAGGGGTCGACACGCACTCCCCCCCTCCCTCTCTCTCTCCTGTGTGATGCTCGCTCGCCCGTCCACAGGTGTGGAGAACAGCTTTTGTTCCTGGAGGAGGAATCTGTCGCTGGAGAGGAAGACGGACGAGCTGGAAATTAAGTTCCGACTTTTTTGTGTTCATGCGTTGGAAGTGGTTTTTATTTTTTTATTTGAATTTATTTGAAGTAAAAAAAATTAAAAAAATTAAAAAGCCAAGAATCAAATTATAATATTTTTTTACTTTTCCGAACATAAAAATTTCTAAAAGTCTCCTAATTCTTTTTTTTTTACAGTAATCACCTCCCTAGTCGCGACTTCACCTCATCGTGGATTTTTAGTTTGTAGTCATGTGATACTGTTCGCGCATTCTATTGGCTGACAGCATCCGGAACGCAGCGCACTTCCATGTATTAAAGAAATACTTAAAAGTTCTTTAAACATTCTATCAGAGTGTTTTAAAGGTAATACAGATAGAAGGTGGTTTAATATCAGTATGGGGGGGGTTCACAAACGTTTAAATTACCTTAAATAATAAATTAAATACAAGCAAACCTCGGTTTCCGACCACAATTCGTTCCTGAAGGCTGTTCGAATAGCGATTTGTTCGAATTCCAAATATATTTTTCCCATTACAAATAATTTAAATGGTCTCAATTCGCTCCAAGACCTTTTTTCAACATATGTTATTTCGTAATATCATTTGTATCTCAAATTGTATAGTAATGAAACATATCAAAGAAAATTATTGAATACAGTAAACTAAAATAAAAAGCACATTACAGTTAAAGCATAAGAACAATAAAGATAAGAATTTTCACCTTTGTGGTCGTTTCTAGTTGGCGTTTGACTTCCAAATTTTGTTCGACTTCTAAGACAAAAAAAATTCCAAATTTTTTGGTAAAATTCCGATTTGTTCGATGTCTAAAGCGTTTGAAAACCAAGGTTTGCTTGTAGTTTGTTGCTATAACCCGGAATTTCATTTTTTCTGCATGTGGGCCTGGAACGCATTAACCACGAGGAACGAGAGATTTTTTTTGGGGGGGGGGGGCATCATTTTTTTTTGGGGGGGGGGCATCGTTTTTTTTGCTTTATTTGTGCTTCCGGTTCCAGCAGTGGGTGTATTTTATTTATTTATTTTATTAGTTCATTTTTTTTTCGGACATGTTAATATAACAGACTTCACACCTTCATCACATTTACAACATCAACAACAACATCCGAAAAAAAAAAAAAAAAAAAAAAAGTGCTGACGGGTAGAAGCCATTAGGCTTGTGAAATTAATCCGGTCCGGTTTGTCGCTCCGGACTCGGTAATTAATTATAATAATTTTGCCGGTGCGCCGGTGGAAAGCGTTTGAGGCTAATAGTCGATGCGAACAGAAGTGGACCCTCTCCGACCGGCGGCATTAATAAACGGCGCGGCACTCAGCGCGGTGCGTGGTAAAGCGCCGCCATGATTACAATACGCCATCAAGAAAATGAGTTGTTTCCCACACACGCGGCAACGCACAGCAAGGGGTTTGCAACATAACAAGTTGCTTTTGTTTACAGCGGCTCGCGAGCTGTTTTCATTAAACCCAGAACAGCCCAGAGACGCCGAGCCAGCTGCCACAAATCACACGTTCAATTATTCTGCTTTGCTTATGAGCATCCAAATATTTAGTCCACTTACCGGAACAAAAACAGTAGTAAAGTGATTACAGCCACACTGAGGAGAGGAAGAAGGAGGGAGAGGAGGAGAGACGGAGGAGGAGGAGGTCGTTCAGCGTCGGCTAAAGTGGAAAAGATGATGGAAAAGAGGAAGAGATGAAGCGCCGGAAGAAGGAGAAGAAAGTGGGAGACAGAAGGAGGGCAAAGAGGAATAGTTTGAGTCTATGAAGCAGCGAGTCAGATTAACGTGTGTTAGGAGGGAGGAAGGGGGGCAGAGGTCAGAGGTCGTGACCTCTGTGCGGTGTCAGGTTTTTGAAGGGAAAGATGAGCTGGAAGCGTCGGAGATCCACAGATCTCCAGCGGAGGAACGCAGAATTCCCAGCAGGCCTTTGGAGGAGGATTACACGCTTTGATAGCAACACTTCGGCTTTACGGCGGACTAATCCTTTAAGGCTTTGACGTGGCGCCGGGGCTTCCTCTGCAGCGGGTGTGTGGGCCGGGGCCCCCGGTAGCCCCGCACGGCGATTCCTCAGGATGATTTGTCCGGCCAATCAGTTTTCTACAGTATTTAAACACACCCTGTGGACCGGAGTCCAAGAGGTCCAGGACCACGTGGTGAAACACGTCCCAAACGACCCCTCTTGAAAAACCACTTGAACCTCTTCTGAACCAAGACAAGACTTTGAGGACCTCCTTAAACGGTGACGAAACCCCCCACTACAACCCGACCTTCTAAAGAACACCTCAGTGACCTCTGAAAAGACCGTCAGGTTGTCTTTTTGGACCCCTCTGATCATCAAAACCTCCAGAACCCCAGCCAATTGCCAGAGATTTCAAGGATCTCCTTATCGGGTAATGAAACCCCCAAAGACTGTTAAAATGACAACTAGAACCCAAACGTCTTTGGAACACCCTATGAAATAGTCTCACTGCCCTCTTAAAAGACCATTAGGTCGTCTTTTTTGACCCCAGGCAACCTTTAATGAGACCATCAAACCCCAGACAACCCAAAGAGAACCCTGGAACCTTCTTGATGGCTAGTAGAACCTTCCATGGTCTCCCCCACCAGCAAGTGGGGAGTCTTGACAACGATGTCCTGGGATTGGACGACTCTTAAAGGTCTTTCCAGCTTCTTCTTCTTCTACAGTACTTCATCATTCACTCCTTGTTGATACGACTTTTTGTCATGGTCCAACTGAGAAGCTTTGGAGGTTTGAGGTCACTTCCTCTGGTTCTTTTGTGGCGGATTTAATGTAAATTGCAGGTGAGAACCAGCCCCTAAAATAATTTGGAGCATGTCAGTCTAACTGGTACAGGATAAACCCTCTATTCCAAAAATGGGCGATGAATTTCCTGTTTTTTGGTGCATTTCACAACAAAAAAACAACCCAAAAAAAACGTGGGACCTGTTTGTAACCTCTGCAGAGACTCACATAGTCACACCTCTGCCTACACAAACAACACCGCAGACACAACAACGCCACTATTTAACTGGATGGAGAGGCGCGCCAGCCGCCGTGACGGACCCACAGAAAACCCTCGCATATCACTCCTCCGGCATCCACACAACCACCATTCATGGGACTGACAGCATCATTTAGGAGCGAAAACAGAGAGGCGGAGGTGACGGAGACGCAGACAGAACAATATTAAAAGAGACGAGGAAACGCCAAAAAAAGTAGCGGCCAATCCTCCGGAGGCTGAATGAGCAGCGGGAACAAATCTGGGCGGGGTTAAAGGTCAGGCGCTGAACTTTAGAGACTTTAATTTGCGGTTTGAGACACGTTTTAATATTCAACGTGTCCTCCTTCACCTTCACATTTACTTCCATTCCACCTCGTGTCTCGGAGAGCATCAAACGTGGAATGATCTGGCGCCGAAAGGCGACGCACGACTTCCCCAGCGGCGGGAAAATAAAATACCGGACGGTTTTGTAGAAATAAAGACTCAGGAGGGGTTAGAGAACAGGAATCTGTACCATAAACCAAATATCTCACTGATAAATATTTTATTTACTTGATTGTTTTGGGGGTATTCAGCTTGCTTCCTGTATTTGAGGTTCTTGAATGTCGCTTTATTTCCATTTAGTTCTCCTTCCGCACAGATTAAAAGCATAAAATAAAATCCTGCATTAGAGCACATGTGTCAAATATAAGGGCTGGGGGCCAAATGTGGCCCTCCACATCATTTTATGTGGCCTGCGAGAGCATAAAGGGTCAGTGTCTAAAAATAAATAGGTCAAAAGTGTGCTTTGACCAAAAACTACATTTCCTACAATGCAGTAGTTCAGCCCATTTTAACTTTAAGAAAATCGTTGTGAACAAAGTTAACGTCCTAACTTGTGTCTGATGTTATTTTTCTTTATTGATTGATAGTTTGATCCTTGATTGATGGAGTTCTGTGGGTTTAACAACCTGTCAAATTAAAAGAATTTTTGTTAGAATAGAGAAACAAACTTATTTTTTCTGTGTATTTGTAACTTGAATAAGTTACAAATGTATTACTTATTATTTAACATTAAGGAGTAGTTAAATTTATTTTACTTTACATTGAGTTACATTTAATTACATTTACTAGTTACATCTGGCCCTTTGAGGACACCCTCAGTGAAAATGAGTTTGACACCCCTGATTTAGGTTATTAGTTCTACTTCCTGTCAAGATAAATTTCTCTTCTGAACATTCATTTCTATTTATTTGTAGACTGAAAGAGGAAAAACGTGTTTGTTTTTAGTCCCTGAATTCAGGCCTTAATATTTAAATCTACGACGCTCCATAAATCCTCAGTTAACTCCATCTCATCTACATCTTCCTTTAATCGTCTGACATGACAGCTTCCTGGCGTCCGTCTGGAGCCTCACGGCGACATCCGGCGAGGAAACGAGCGCCGGACGAATGAATGAATGAATGATTGAATGAATGAATGAATGAATGATGCAACATTTGGTGGAAGCCAAGCAGGAACAGATAGAGCCAGCAGCGAGAGGCCAAACAGGGCCGAGACGTGTCGAGCAACACGGGATGGGAAGGATACGGCGTGTTCTGGGTTCGATTGAGCGTGTCTGGGTTGCCTTCAGCGTCCCAGAACTTCAAGGAAAATCACCCTTAAAAAAAAAAAAGTTGGCATTGCAAGAGCGGCGCCCCCCCTCTGCCGCCGATATATCCACCCAACCTTACCCTTACCCCCCCCCATGCTGCCGCTCTTACACCCCCTGTAAGAGAGTCATTACTGCTCCCATAATCCATCATGATGAAGCTCTCGGCCCGAAACACCGGCAGCTTGTACAGGCTGTGCTTGATTGGCAGGATACCGGGGGTGATGAGGGGGTGGTGGGATGGAGTGGGGGGGTCGGCATAGGGAGTTTGTGTGATGGGAACTCCACTCGAGATGTGAATTGGCTTTGCCACTCCAATCAGGCCGCTGGATGACAAATGAAGTGTGTCTCTTTCACTCGCTCCCCCCTCGGCCTTTCTCTCCTCCTCCTCCTTCACACTTCTTCTTCTCTGTCCGAGTGGAGAAAGAGAAAAAAAAAAGGGGAGTTCATGTGGGAGCGCTTGACAGCAACACAATCACATTTCTATTCAGCCCCCCCCCCCCACCACCACCACCCCCCCAGCCTGCCTTGTTTTACCTTTCTTGGCAAGCCGGGCGTGCCGTGCGCGCTATAACACACACAGGCCGGGCCAGCCAATTAGAAAGCAGCGCAAAGACTCTGTGAAAGACACAAAAGGTCTTTAGAGGTTTGGACAGGTGTCTCATTTGGCCGCGGGACACAGTTGGGACTCCCTCCTTTTTTATGTCTTTGGTCCGATTTGTGGGCAGGAAGGTTTATTTGTCGAGCTGTCATTTTTTTTTTTTCTCTTCCTTTTTTTTTACGTCCATCTCGTTGTACGTCTGTCGATCCTCGAGGTCCCCCCAATCCTCACCCCCACATCGTGGAAACGATGGGGTCAAATCTGAACCCCCCCCCCCCCCAAAAAAAAAGAAAGAAAGAGTAGAGGGATGCGGAGGTGAGCGTCATTTTTTTGGGGGGGGGGTGTTGTCATCTACTCCTTTTTTTGTTTAATAAAATGTTGTTGTTTTTTTTAATTTAAATTTTTTTTTGGGGGGGGGGGGGGTCTACTCTTTACTTAAAACATTTTTTTGTCGTCTACTTTTTTTGGTTTAAAACGGTTTTTGACATCTATTCTTCTTTTTATTTAAAACAGGGTTGTTTTTTTTTTACTCTTTTTTTAAAATCTACCTTTTTGTTTAAAACGTGGTTTTTTTTGTTGTCTACTCTTGTTTTTTTTTTGTTTAAAACATTTTTTTTTGTCGTCTACTTTTTTTGTTTAAAATGTTTTTGTTTTTTTTCTTGTCATCTACCCTTTTTTTTTTTTTTTTTTTACGGGTACAGTAATTACAGTGGGCTTTGGAAAAACAAGAGCAGAGATAATTGGTTTGTTGGTTTTGCGTCTGAGTTTGTTTAGCAGGGGTTATTATCCGGCAGCTCCATTATGGCTGGCAGAACAGAAATCCCTCATTAGCATACACAAATATATACAGAGAGGATGTGGGAAGACAGAAAAATGCACCGGTGTTTCGAACCAAACGCACCCTCACACTGGCGGTGGCGCCGCGCTCACATGCCACGCATGAAAACATGCAAATACCGTCCATAATAGAGCGGCGCTGACAGCGCCTCCAGCTGTGAGGAGACGCAGGGAGGTGTTGGGGGGGGGGGTAAAGTGAGGGGGGAGGGGGAGTCGGAGGTGAGGTGGGGAGGGGGGGGTGGCGTGAAGCGTTTGTTCGGGAAGAGGAACGAGAAACAGAAAGACAGATGCAGAGGTAATTAGTGCGAGGCCCGGCGGCGGCGGTGAGACGGTGCCGTTCACCCGCCGCCGTCACCGCCTTCATCACCTCTGTCGCCATCGCGGCCTACACACACACACACACACACACACACACACACACACACACACACACACACGTCAGAGCGGAGTGTCGTCGGCGTACAATGGCAGCTGTCAGTTAGCTCGCCTCATCTGGATCGACTCGCTTTCCTTTGTTTTGTTTGGATAAAGACGGGTTTGTTTGTTTGTTTGTTTGTGGCGCGGTTCCAGTCCACGCCGTCTGGGTGAGGAGGATGATGATGATGATGATGATGATGATGATGATGATGACGCTCCTGCTGGATCCATGGAAACCGACGTTGTCTCCCCAAACGTGGAGGTCTGGAGGTAACGGATCGGCTTGGAATCAGCACCAGGAGCGTTCTTGCTTCTGACCCCCCCCCCCCCCACCTTGGAGATGGACCCCCGGCGTCGGTGCTCTAGGACGACAGGAAATAGATCCAGGACAGGCGCCGTACTAGCCCAGCTGGGACGGAAAGCTGATGATGTCTGTCGGCGGGAAAAGTGCAAAGGACGGACTGAACCTCGGAGAGTCGGACTTGTTTAAACCTCTGGTAGTCTTGCTGATCCAGAAAAAGGCAGGACCCCAAACCGGGGGCCAGGCGGACCCCCCGTTTACGTCATTAGCCGTTTTACTCACAACACAAATTAGCACTGAACAATGCGTTTGTCTTTTTCTTTGAGTTAGCTGGTAGCTGCTAAAAGCTACTTACTAAGTCTTCCAGGTCAGGATTGTGCTTGTCAGTTAAACGGTCAGTTAAACCGTCAGTTAAACGGTCAGTTAAACCGTCAGTTAAACCGTCAGTTAAACCGTCAGTTAAACCGTCAGTTAAACGTCAGTTAAACGTCAGTTAAACGGTCAGTTAAACCGTCAGTTAAACCGTCAGTTAAACCATTAGCTATCTGGTGAATCGGCGTTTTCTCCGCCGGTTGTCGAGACATCAATTCGTCAACGACAGGAAGTCGAACTCTTGTGACGAAGAGCGTTAAAATGTTCGTCATCAGTCGGTTGACCCGAACCTTCCGTCGGTCCAGTTGCGTTCAGATTAGCGTTGCGTTTGGATTAGAGTTTAGTGTTGCTTTAAGATTCGTGTTGCGTTTCGATTGGTGTTTAGCGTTGCATTCAGATTAGCGTTGCGTTTGGATTAGCGTTGTGTTTGTATTAGCCTTGTGTTTGTATTAGCGTTTAGCGTTGTGTTTGGATTAGCGTTTAGCTTTGCGTTTCTATTAGCATTTAGCGTTGCGTTTGGATTAGCCGTTAATCATTAGCGTCCGCGTGTTGATGCCGTTCAATCAGGTTGGGGGCTTTTGTGGAGCTTGCTCGGTTCTCCTGTAGGCCTGATGACGGGGGGGGTGGTGAGGTCGTTGTCGGGGGGGTGAGGAAAAGGGGTTCGGTGAAGGTAATGTGAGAACGCTGGAGGTGACAGGCATTGTGGGAAGGTGTGAACGACGGAGAGAAGAGAGGCGAGGACTGAAAAGTGCTTCTTGTCCTGTCGGGAAGAGGGACCTTTTGAGGAGGACCTTCACCTCCTTCTTTCTGTGCCCCCCCCCCCCCCCCCATCTTACCCCCACCCCCCCAATTAGACAAACATTAACATCAATTAAGGGCCCTCACGGGAACACTGGCTCTATATAATTACCTTAATGGGCGGACGCTTTCTCTTCATCCCTCTCTCTTTCTGTCTCTTTCTTTGGACCCTCAATCTCCTAAACAAACTTAGAGGGCCTCCATGGGGAGGGGGGGGGGGGGATAAGACAACATTGATCGGCAGCAGGGAGGTGTGTGTGGGGGGGCGAGTCGTTTCCCGTTGGCTTTTGTGGTGCTGGTCTTTCTGAAAATGCCCCGGCTGAATTGGACCTATTGGCCGACAAACAGAGGATCTGTTCCCACAGAGAGGCGAGAGCGGGACAATGTGGACCCCCGGCTGAGAGGGGATGGGGGGGGGGGGCAGGAGGGGTAAGAGGGGAGAGAGGGGGCAAGAAACGAGGGAAGACCTGAGAAGACAGTAAATGAGAAGAAAGGAGGGAAAATGAGAGAACGGAGGACGAAAGAGGAGAAAGAAAAACGACACGATGCTAAAATTCAGTTTCTCTCTTCCTCTTCTACTTCCTCTTCCTGTTACCCCCCCCCCCCCCCCCCCCCCCGCGGTGAAGGAATAATTCTCCAATATTCCACCTGCAAACTTTTCTACTCATCAAAATCAAGAACTTGTCCGTCCTTCCTGATTGACGGGGTGTTAGGGTTCATCCGTTTCCATGGTAACCTTACATTCTCATTGGTCGGCGTCTCGGGGGGGGGGGGGGGGACTCTTTGTTATTGAGGAACTTTTTCTATTATTTTAAACGTTGAATTTTACTCTCATTCTGTCTCTCATTTACTTGATGAGGCTTTTTTTTTTTTTTTTTTTTTTACCAAATTTTGGGAATTTTAAACATTTCTAATTTTATTTTATTCTGAAATTTCTCTTTTCAATTCTGCAAAAAATTTTAAGTCATGTTTACAAATTATTTTACCATTAAAAAAGACAACGATGTCATGTCAGTCTGAAACATTATTATTATTTGTTTGTTGTTTTTATCTGTGAAACCGAAACAAACATCTTGTTTACGCTCCTGCTGTATCTCACAGACATAAACAAACAAACAATAACATTTTGTTTACATGCTGCTGTATCTCAAACATAAATAAACAAACAAACAAAACTGAAACTGAATCCAGACAATTCAGGATTCGGATCGGCACCAAAATCCGATGGATTGTTGACGTCTCCAGAAAAATAATTAAAAGTTATCCTGACAAACAAACACACAAACAAACACACAAACAAACAAACAAAAACAAACCAACTGCAGAGATGATCATTTTCCTTAAAGGATACTTCAGTTGAGCACCTCCATACTTTAACTTCCTCTCTTTTCTTCCTACTCTTCCTCATTTTCCCTCCATCTTCTCTTCCTCTCCTTGTTTTCTTCTTCTCCCTCCGTCTCTCCTTATTTCCTTATTTTCTTTTCCCCTCTTTTATTCTCTGTTGTTCTATTTTCCTCTCCTGATTCCTTGTCACACCTCCTCCTTTTTTTTTCCCACCTCCCTCTTTTACCTTTGCCTCCTCCTCCTCCTCCTCATCTTCCTCCCTTCCCTCCCACTTCACCTCCTCGTCTCTATCGATTCTCTCCTCGTCCCTCACTTCCTTTTTGCCTTCCATCACTTCCTGTAGAGTAAAAAATGAACGGAACAAATCTATGACATCACAACACAGATCTGTGACATCACAACAGATGACAACGGGATAAAAACCAATGTAATTTTTTTTTTTGTGGATCCCTTTGCCTGACCCGTCTGCCTCTAGAGGGCAGCAGGTGTTCAGGACGTGTGTGTGTGTGTGTGTGTGTGTGTGTGTGTGTGTGTGTGTGTGTGTGTGTGTGTGTGTCGCCTGAGGTCCTTACTGAGTCATAGGATGTCCAAAACATCCTCACTGGGCGTGGCCGTGTCGGGGGAGGGGTGTGAGCAGAGGGGCTTGTGGGCCGCTAACGGCCCGCTGGGTTCGCGTCTGGACCAATTTGCCTCCATCTTTTCTCGCCGGCGGGGCGGGGTCAAGGCGGCGTGACCCCATCGTCCAATAGGAGCTCTTCTTTATACAGATGAAAAGAGGAGAGATGCTAACGCTAACTCCACTGACAGGAGGAGTACTCGAGTAAAAGTACCGACACCAGAGATTAAAAGTACTTCTAACACTCCAAAAGAAAGGAAAAAAAGAGTCAAATATTGTTTACATGAATGTTTTCGAAGATAAACAACCTCTAATCTCAGATTATAAAATCCCAGATGTTTAAAGACGCAACTAATTATGACACTGTGTGGTTTGGCGAGATTAGAACGTATGTTTTGGAGATAATCTCTGAATCGCACTTCAGACTCACTTTAAAAAAGTCACGTTTCCATGGAAACTAATGATTAAATTTGCAGAGTTAAGGATGGCAATGGGCACAACTGCTAATTATAGCTAACATATGTTTACAGTTTGATTAAGATAATTTCTGTAATTGGTAAAGATATAAAAAAAAAAGATTATAGCACCCACTTTTTTTTGTTGGGGGGGGGGGTATTATCACAAAATATAATCAAAGACTGAAATCACGTCCCTGCTGAATGTTTTATACCTGTCATTATTTATACTTTAACATGTTAGCGACACGTCAGATGGCTGAGAAATTAAAATTTTAAAGGTTTTGTTACTTCAGTTGAAGGAAAATTGTGTTATTTTATGAACATATTTCTTTGGTTAAAAATCTCAGCGTCTCTCAGCAATAATTAACTCTGGAATGCCTGCGGCGCGGTGGAAGTTTAGTCGCAGCAGATGGAAAGAGATCTCAGAATAATCCTTCTAATTGTGACGGCGCTCGATTAATTTTCACCACTTTCTCATCCAGACAAATTAAGGATTTGGACAAACAAACTATAAATGAGATAAATCAGAAGTAAAGATTAACGCAAATAAAAAGAAACGGGACGTTAAAGCAGAATAAATCATCTTTTGACGAACGCGACGCGTCGTATTTGTGTCGCGTAAGTCTGAAAGTCACGGAACGGATGCCGTCAGCCAATAGAATGCACCTATGGTATCATGTGATTTACACCGCTTCAAAGATCAGAAATTTAAAAAGTACAAAAACTTGAAAATGCCAGAAACTTTCTCTCTCCAACTCGTGGGAGAAATTCTTGGGCGTTGAAAATGTTCCAAATGGTGAACATCATCGACCGACGCCGTCGGCAGACGTGATTAATCAGATTGATTTTATGCAGTTCAGAAGTTCAGTGATTTGAAAAGATTGCGTTCGAGGAGTTTTCGAGGAGTTGTTGATGGCGAACGAGCAGAATTCCTCCAAATTGCTTCGTTGGATCGTTCGGCGCTCGCATTTACATGTCGCCTCCCAATCGCTTTCAGGTGGTAAGAGTTGAGGTTGATCGACACGAGAGCTGATGATGAGGAGGAGGAGGAGGAGGAAGAGGAAGAGGGGACAACGAAGTTGACTCACGACGACCACGTCGCCGGAGGTCAGAGGTCAAAGCAGGAGGAGGGAGAGGTGGCTGATGGGAAGGTAGGGATTCCGACTCCGTCTGGAGGCAGGTTACGTTTTATTGTGGCGGGGTTTAAACGGGGGAGTGACCCTCGGGCCCCAACATCCCAGGTCAACCTGACAGGTGATGATTATGACATCTTTTTCCAAGCTCCGCCCAAACAGGAAGTTTCCGACTTGGACAGATCATTCTCCATTTAGAGAAAGACTCAACCATCGGGTGTCCTGGAGAGCTAACTCTTACCTTTCAGGGAGGTGTGGGAGACTTTAAGCCCCTCCCATAAGCCCAACTTCCTGAACTCTCCACGAGTCTTTGCTGATTGGATGAAAACCGTCTTCATTCAACGTCCTTTAATCCTTAATCCCCTCCTGATGATTGATGGACGTCTCCATCGCTGTCATCTCAGATGGAGACGTTCTGTTTTCACACCACCCTTAACGCACTGGAGCCAATTTATCAGGTGAATTCCAAATATCTGCCTGATGATTGTCACGACGTACCGAACTGGGAAAAAAGGGCACAGATAGAAGATGGCAGGAAATTTTACTTTGACGATTGGAAAAAAAGCTTTCGTCCAGGATAGCGTTTGTAAATTAAAGAAAAAATAAAAAATAAAAAAAAAATTTGCGTCTGGATTTAGAAAAACAAGACTTGTTCTGGCAATATCAAAACTGCAAAATAACACGCGAGCCCCCCCCCCCCAAAAAAGAGAGAAACTAAAAGCAACGGCGCCGAAAGTAAAGGTGGCGTTTGTTCGTAATTGACTGATTGACGCAACCCGTTCATTGTTGAGGCGCCAGTTGGACGCCACGTTCCAATTAGAAAGTTGGCTCACACCGAGACAGATGTATTGGAAAGTGCATCTGTCAGCTGTGGTTATATCTGTGTTCCCATTGTGGATTTTGTTTGTGTGAAATGTGCCCTGCATCCCTGCCTGCAGGTGTCTTACTTCCACACACGCCTTCGCTAGCGGCTGGCCGCTGTCGAGGCCCAACGCTGAGACTCTTTATTATCGAAGCAGCAGAGTCTTCAGTTCAGCTTTTGCTCTAAGTGTTTGCAAAACCAGGAAGATTTAAAATACACAGGAGGAGGTTACGGACAGGAAGAACCACGCTAAAAAAAATACAGGCGGTAGTCATTTGGTCAAATTGTGCTCAGACACAACAAAAAGCAAATTATAGGGGCAACAGTTGGATTTTATTCAGGATCTGCTTCACATGTAGATGCAGCGTGATGCAGTCCTCTGGAACACGCCACTGAGATCTTCTTCTAATTAGAATTTAGTCTGAGGGCAGTTATTATTCAGCAGAGGCAATTTCCTTTTGATTTAAAAACAATCCAGTTGTTGTATTGTTGATTGTGTTACTTCCTTCACATCATGATATCATGAATGGAGAGACGGGTGACAGCTGGTGGGGGCGACACCGTCTTGGTTGGGTTTACAGATAGTCCTCAACCTACGAACACGACCGGCTCCTAGAGGTTGTTCATAAGTTGAATTGTTTATAAATCGTCATTGAATTCCAATCTATAATCTCCATTTGAGGTCATTTAAATGTCATTACTACACTAAATATTAAAGAAATATCTTGAGGACTTCCTGCATTTAGGTCTTTACAGTAATTTGTATGAAGTTAACATTCAAGCTTTTCATACATTTTTAATCCAACAATTCCCCCCCAAAAAATCTGAAACCAGAATGTTTTTCTCTTTGTTTCAAACAGGAAATTCCTTGTTTTTTCACAAACTAGATGTTGAAACTGTTCCCGCTCCGACGCTAAATCCTCCTCGATGCTACGCTAACAGGTTGGGTTATTTTAGGCTATGCAGGAACGCGAGCTGCCGTTCGCCTGTTACTCTTAAGCTCTTTGTGGCTCCTTCTATTTTTCTGCTGCTGCAGGCGATGATTTAAGCTATCATGCTGCCAAGCAGTTAAACAATGGTGTTACAATAATATTTCAGAAAACGCCGAAATTAGTCCAAAATTAGTCCGGTAGCAGGTCAGTAAAGTGCTGCAGTGTTTGTGCCTTTTGTGTGCGCCTCAGCAAAGGTAACCATTTAATCTGACATATTTCGGAGCGGCAGAATAATAATATTTCAGCTCGGTCTTTAATAGTGAGGCAGAACAAAGGGCTGCAGGCCGTTCGTCGAGCTGAAGGCTTTGACAATGCACTTCTCCGGGCTCGGTGGGGGCTCCGCCGGATGAATCGGGGGGGCCAAACCAGTTGCTCAAACACACTGACAGGGAAACATCGGCTTATTCTGAGGACGCTTCGGATCGCGAGATCGCGGGTTTACATGAGCGGGTTCACGCTTATGGGGTTTACGATTACGGGGTTTACGATTACGGGGCTCACTGGTGCGCCTAGGAAGTGAGGGCCCGATCACAACGGCTAAAAAGCTAATCAGTGCTGGTTCTGAAGGTCCTGGAGGACACCTGACCCCCCTGCCCACCACAGAACTGACCCACATTGAGCACATGAACATCAGAACTGGACCACAGAGCAAAGGACTTCATAGTTTTGAGTTCTTGAGGCCAGATCTGGTCCCGCAAAATCAGATTTTAGTCTTAGGTTAAGAACATTTGTTCCGTTGGATCTTCTGTGGAGAAGCTGGAGGACGCTGATGCGATGAAAAGCTGGCTCCTTTGCGTGTTTTTGTGTGAGTCTTTGTGTGGATGTTTGGGAGGAGCGAATAATTTAAACTTGACATGTTGGAGATTAATAACAGAAGAAGAATAATATTTCAACACGCACTTTCATAATAGCACTGGCAGAGAGAAAGAGAGCGGGCCATTCAGGCGGCATGATGGGTAGTTTGACACGGGCTGCTTTTCTGCACAGCACGACGTTTTCCACTTAGAGGCGACACACACACACACACACACACACACACACAGACGTATTTCAAACTCATGCACACCCATGCGTATGTTCTTCATGAAAAAGGCTAACAAATGCCAACACACACACACACACACACACACACACAGGCCTGCCATTCTGTGCGTCAAAGGGTTTGACAAGAACCATTTAAAGCTTACACTCTTGACACACATCCTTCATCTACAAACGACAGCTAGCAAGCTATTATTAAAACACACACACACACACACACACACACGCATATTCAGGTATGAAAGGTCCGACCGTCGGCGCGACTATTAACCCCTGGTTTGCCTCCACCCTCCTACAGGTGGGCATGGCGGGTGGTTTGTGTGTGTGTGTGTGTCTCTCCACCTGGTCTGCGTGTAACCGACGGCAACAACTCGGAGGGTGTGGTGTGAAAACCGAGTGAAACACAGTCAACAAAAACACCGCCGTCATCTGTAAACACGTCGCACAAGTAGGAAAACAGACACACAATTAGCGCGCTTCCTGAAATAACCAATCGTCACCCCCGGAGCGGTGAGGTCATAGTCTCGACCCCGGAGGTCGGGTACGCTTTGAGTTAATATGGTACGCCGTTGCCAGGAAACAACGATAATGTGGGGATTGATGCGTCTTTATCCTGCCACGATGCTTGGAGGCGGCGAAGGAACAGAGTTCTACCTGGAAAGGTAGCCGTTAGCAGCTAACTCAAAGGTGAGAACAACAGCTGATATGGGTGACGGAACATTTGGGAGTTGCTTGTATCCGAACCGCCGGAGCGACTCAACCACTGGAGTGTTGGAACCACTAGGCCACCAGATTGCCCAACGTGGGTGTTGGGTTGGGTTCGAGACCTCGGTGATCCTGCTGTGGACACCTAACAGCAGTCGATTCTTTCTGCGAAGGAAGGAGAGAGGCGGAGGAACTACAACTACGACTCATCAGTTATCAGTTGCATGAAACCATGAGGTAACAACCTTTTAAGCCACGAGTTTCGCAACGAAACCCTGCAGACAGAGTTCAGGGAGGTTGTAGAAACATGGACCATCCATAAATTCGCCTCGTCTCTTACTCCCGGGGGGAGTTGAGATAACTTTTTGTTTTACTTACTTAGCTTTGACATCACTGCCGAGATAAGACGACAAACCGAACCTTCATCTCTTGCTGTTATGGCTTGCGTTCGTCTACTTTTCCGTATCTTTTCCGTCTGTTTGGACACAAAGTTCCGTTGGTTTGAGTCGAACTCAAACAACATGACTCTGTTTTGATGGAGGTTCCCGTCTGTTTGTGTGCGCTGGTCAGAGAACAGTCGCTTGGCAATTTGTCTGCCTTCTCATCTGTTTCAACGGACAGAAATCAGTTGAACTTTTCGTGCACTCGTTCATCACCATCTGTCCGTCCAATCAGAGGCTCTCTTAAAGCGACAGTCCGCCTCTAAAAACGGCGAGAAGCGCCCCTCTCCTCCCATTGGGGTGATTAATAGTCTCCGTCTGCTGTCTTCGTGCTCCAAAACGTTGACCGACTCCGGCGCCGTGAAAATAGAAAACAGGAAGTTCAGGATGACAGAAGACATAAAAAATATTTCCACCTCCTCTTCCTCCTTGTCTGTCAATAAAGGTGTTGATGGGAGCAGACTGGTAAAGAGACGGAGACTGAAACACATGAACACAATCTGTCACACTCCTAAATATACCTACCTTCCTCACATCCTTTCCTCACCTATATCCTTCTATACTTTTACTCCCATCCCTCATTTTTTGTTTTCCTATTTTCTGGACCTGGACTCCAGAAGCTCTTTATATTATTCTGTTTATTATCCTTTAGCTTCTCGTTTTGTCAGCTGAAGATCATTGGGTTTGATTTTCTGTTGCTCTCTTTGACTTCCTCCGTTTCTCCTCACATCTCCACCTGAGGTTGGCTGTCAATCAAACGCTGATGTGTGGTGAGGAAGAGGAGAAGGAGACAGATGGAGGTGAAGGAGGCGGCCTTGGTGCTGCTGGCACTCACTCTATACGTGTCTATATATACTGTTGTGAATATACCATGAAACTAAACATGGATGCCGACTGCAGATGGAGATGACAAGGTCACGTCTGCCTGGTCTGATCCCTCTGTCTGTCTCTGCTGCAGCTCCCGACACTTTCAAATCCACATTTGGTTCGCTTATAGAAACCAGGACAGGCGAAAGAAGGCAGCCACGTGGGGTTCATGGGAAAGTCTCCACAACAAAGATAAATAAACAGGAAGACGAACCGGTTGCACCCAATTAGAGTCATTATCCTGTTAGAGTTCAACACAGTTAGAAATATTTGCCTTAGAATCACAAAATTAAAAGTCAGTATGTCTGAGCATCACCTGATCATCCTGCTGATGGGAAAAATGGTCTTTGGTGTCAGAAGGTCTTTGGTGTCTGAGAGTCTTCTGTGTCTGAGAGTCTTTGGTATCAGAAAGTCTTTGGTGTCTGAGAGTCTTTGTAGTCAGAAAGTCTTTGGTGTCTGAGAGTCTTTGTAGTCAGAAAGTCTTTGGTGTCCAAGATTTTTTGTAGTCAGAAAGTCTTTTTCAGAAAGTTTTTGCTGTCAGAAGGTATTTGGTGTCAGAAAGTCTTTGGTGTCTGAGAGTCTTTGGTGTCAGAAAGTCTTTGGTGTCCAAGATTCTTTGTAGTCAGAAAGTCTTTTTCAGAAAGTTTTTGCTGTCAGAAGGTATTTGGTGTCAGAAAGTCTTTGGTGTCTGAGAGTCTTCTATGTCAGAAAGTCGTTGGTATCAGAAAGTCTTTGGTGTCAGAAAGTCTTTGGTGTCTGAGAGTCTTTGGTATCAGAAAGTCTTTAGCATCATAGAATCTTTGCTCTCAGAAAGTCTTTTTCAGAAAGTTTTTTCTCTTAGAAACTCTTCGTCAATTAGATTCTTCTGGGGGGTAAAAAGGGAGACTGTCCTTTAGGAACTTCTATATTCCCCTGTTGGAGCTCATTCACTGGCGGTGGTGGCTGATGAACCTGGTGATGAGGCAAAAGAATCAGACCTTCCAGTGTCAGTTTGATGATCTTTCTGGATGAGTTTCATCTTCTTTAGGAGAGATGCTAACGGCTAGCAGCAGCTTTTAAATGCCTTACTTTCAGGTCACAAAATACAGCTTTCTTCCATATATGGTCATTGAATGACATCAGAGGTATTAATACTTTATCTGAAGTAAAGGATCTACTGTAAATACTTCCACCTTTAGTTGGACCGCTCATCTAAATTATTTAAGCACAGCTGGTCGGCGCTAAACGGCAACGGCAACCCCCCTCCAGGCCGACGCTGCCTGGCTCAACGGTGCCCGGGGCGACGGGTCGTAACGGCGTCACGGAACACGGAACACGGAACACGCAACCCATACATGAACGAACGCTCGACGTCTCCACCTGGTTTCCCTCCGAGGATTTAAATATGATGTGGTGATACGACATCACGCAGCTGCAGAGTGTGTGTGTGTGTGTTACCAGCTGTTCCTGCATGTGTATGTTACCTTCAGAGTGTGTGTTTATTCTACAGGACACACACACACACGCACACGCACACGCACAGGTCACATGGATGCTCAAACAAATCTTCCTTCAGCTCAGGTCACTGAGAAAATAAACGTCGAGAGCATTTATTATTCCTGACGTGCCAGCTGTGTGTGTGTGTGTGTGTGTGTGTGTGTGTGTGTGTGTGTGTGTGTGTGTGTGTAGTTGTGTGTGTGTGTGTGTGTGTGTGTGTTGAACTTGGCCAGCCACCATCAAATCCATTTGTCTCCTCCTTTCTTCTCTTGCTTCCTGACCTCACCCGCCATCGTCCAGCTAGCGGCGCCATTAGCCACATTAGCGCACGTCGGCGTTGCCCTTTAGCGTAAAAAATTAAAAAATTTTGATTTTAAGATTTACTGCTCTGTTTGGCGTTAGCACGTTTGATTAATAAAGCTGAAAAATAGTTGAATTGATCTCCCGCTAAAAACACAAACATCTGCCGACCAATCACAGCGAAGCGTCGCAGCTTCCTGCTTCTTCTGTTGGGTAGTTTGCAGCAGTTAGCATCAGCAGTCAGACACATACAAACACACACTGCATTAATTACACACACTAGTGTGAATGCAGACACACACACACACACACACACACACACACACACACACACACACACACACACACACACACATCAGTGTTAACTACATCTTTGGGTGAAATGATGCCAAAGTTCTCTCATCTCACAGGACAAACTGGGATGCATGTGTGTGTGTGTGTGTGTGTGTCTGAGTGCATGTGTGTGTGTGTGTAGATGTGTTGGCCCTGAGGTACAGTTTAGTGACATACTTGCACACACACACACATACACGCACACACACACACACACACACATACACACACAGCAAGAGCACAGATGGCCTCGCATTCATGTCTCCTGCCAAACAGATGGACCTGGCTGGATTCATTCAGTGATGGACACACACACACAAACAAACACACACACACACACACACACACACACACACACACACACACACACACAGAAAAATAGAGAGAGATGCTTATTAAACACAGCGCATCAAGGATTTCACACACAAACACAAACACATTCACACTTACAAACACACATCGCTTCACACACACACACACACACACACACACACACACACACACACACACACACACACAGTGGCCACTGTCCAATGGCGGTGCCCTCGGTGTGTTTCTGCGAGTCGGAGATGTGAAGTCTAATTAACAGAACAGCATCAATATTGATGAGGGCCACTTTATTCCCAGTCCTGCTATTAAATTCACTTAAGTTTCCCGTCATGTTCATCAACGCCGCGGCGAATCAACAGGGTCGAAGGTCGCCGCGGCAAATCAACAGGGTCGAAGGTCGCCGCGGCGACGGCCACGCCACGTTTTTTTTCAAGTCCGCGGCTGCGACTCGACGACCTTCCTGTTTTTAAACGGCGAGCCGAAGAGAGGCGGGGCAACACGGACACTCGTCACGCCCCCACAAATGGCTGGACGGAATTAAAGGGCGGGGCTACAATGAGTGGGCGTGGCTTGACAGTCCTGTGTCGACCCTGAGGTCCGACGGCTGTCCAGATGACGGACGTGCTTCTGTCGGGTGCTGCGTTAATGCCCCGCCCCCCTGTGTTTGCGAGGGGGCGGGGCTGGTTCTCGCTAACGAGACCAGCTGCGCTCACACACACACACACACACACACACACGCGGTGGTGAAAGCTCGTGTCACTCCTTCACACCCTGCGGCCCGCTGGAATTCCGAGGTTGGAATTCTGTCGGGTTGCAGAAACTCAGTCTGTGGGAACCGGGCGGGGCCGGTGGGGGCGGGGCCGGGGGGACTGGAGGGGTCAGAGGGAGGGGTCATGTTCAGTAGCGACCACTCAGCGGGACACAGCTACCTCGTGGGACCACAAACCTAAAACACGATGCGTCTACAGGTCATCGGTTCGTCCACCGGAGGGCAGCGAGGAGTCAAAGCATTGGACGCTAACGCTAATGCTAACGCTAACCAAATTTTTTGTTCCATCTCGTCCGTAGCCGTTAGCATCTCCAGCGTAGCGCCTAGCCGAGGTGCTGAGCCGTTGTTGAGTCTTTGGTGCAAAACCATCCAGAGGGTTTCCCATAATCCATCAGCACTCTGCGCACACACACACACACACACACACACACACACACACACACACACACACACACACACACACACACACCAATCCATCCGTCAGCGTCGGTCGTCTCCGGGGAGACTTCTGAGGTCGTAGAGATCGAGGAGGAATTAGCAGCAGTTTGCTTTTCTAACAGATTGGCTTTTGCTAGCAACACACACACACACACACACACACACACACACACACACACACACACACACACACGCACACACACACGACTGGTCATCTTAAAGTATGTCTGCGTATTTTTCCTCTAATCCAAGCGGGTTTGCGATGGTTTATTTAGCTCCATAAGTGGGAAACGTCCTCAGCAACACCTCGTCCTACGGAGGCCCTGAAGGGACATGTGCAAAAATAAAATCTATAGCATTTCTGCTAAACACAGAAAAACATCTAACGCTAAAAAACACACGGTATTTTCAACCTGTTTGGAAAAAAAACTGCGAACAAAGAGCGTCGTACGAAACTTTCTTCTACGTGTTCAGACAGGAAACAGATTTTCTTTGGTTGTTTTTTTTTTTGTTTTGTTTTGTTTTTTTTTTAGCGACACGCGTTCGCTAACGTCTGGGATGCTAATCGCCGTGCGGTCGCTAGTAGCTAGCTAATCCAGGAATCATCGCGTGCAGAAACCGATTTGTCCTCCGACGTTATCGTGTCGATCCTTTGGTTGGTTGGTTGGTGCGACATGTCTGTTTCAACAGCGTGTGTGTGTGTGTGTGTGTGTGTGTGTGTGTGTGTGTGTGTGTGTGTGTGTGTGTGTGTCGGGTTAATTGCAGTGTGCTGATTGACATGTTGAGACTGGAGGAAAGATGAGAGCGACCTGCAGTATTCACTTTCAGGTTGGATGCATGTGTGTCGGTTGATACGGGATCTATAGGGTGTGTGTGTGTGTGTGTGTGTGTGTGTGTGTGAGTTTAGTCTGTGGCTCTGATTTATTCCCAGGAAACGTTTTCGTGATCCAATGTGATGGGATCTGATTGGATCGGAACGCCGGAGCGTGTTCAGATGTTTGGACTGGACTCAAACAGTCTGGTTTATATCCACCGGCCAAAAGTGTCCTGAAGAGGGAAAAGCAGCTGGAAGGAGATGGGGGGGGACAGAAGATGTGATGTTACAGCAGAGAAACGCAGCAGAGATTAAAAAAAAAAAACTACAGTGGTACCTTTACTACCAAGAGTTAATATATTTACGTTAAACTATCAGAACACCTCACGGGTCGAGGGCCGAATGACGAGGACGCTGCAGAGACACCTATCTAGCTCCACACAGAGGTCCCTCTGAGCCAATGGGATGCCAGGATGCTAGGTAATAGCCAATGGCAGAGCAGCTATGAGAATGTTGCGTTCAGGAACCTGTGGGAGCTGCGAGTATCAGCCCATACTGTATTTTTACCTTTCGTAACTAGAAATTTCTTTGGTAACTAGAGGCGATATTTTCCTGTTGTTATATAGAGAGAGACGTCTGGAATCCCCTTCATCTGTTGCCATGGCAGCAGGACACTGAAGATGGATGGATGGATTTTTCTCACCTGAATCCATCCTCCTCTTCATCTTCCTTCACTTGGTTTTCCTCTCCCCTCACCTTCTCCTTTACTTCCATGCCCCCCACCCCACTTACCCCCCCCCCATTGGTGTTATTTAACCTTCTTCCTCTGTGGTTTCTGTGGAGGATTAGTGTTGCCCTGACTGGTTAACATGTTGTGGGAGAAAACAGACAGTAAGAGGATTAACAGAACAACTGGAGGTTTAACACTCTGTGTGCCTGCAGCCGCATTCCTCCGTCCAACCCCCCCTTCCTCTTCCTCTTCCTCTTCCTCTTCCTCTTCTTCTTCTTCTTCTTCTTCTTCTTCTTCCATCTCTTCATGAAGGTGCCAGCTGCGGTGCGTTCAAATGCAAATCAGGAAAGAAGTGTTGTATGGAAGCAAAAGTTGAGCAAAAAATAAATAAATAAATAAATTGAAAATGTGTTTTTTTTTGTTTCATTTTTATTTCGTTATTATTTTAAATCTCCTTTTTATTTTCTTTTAAAGTCGTCTGTAAAGTTTGAACTTCCTGTCCAGATTTCCACTTGTTTGCGTCGACGTTTAGTTGTTCAATAAAGATCCTGATTCAAAAGCAAACTTTTCTTCTTGATCAGGACGTCGGAGGTTTTTCCCACCCACCCCCCCCCACCCCTCACCACCACCACTCCCCCCCCCCCTTCTAGTGATGAAGGTGAGGATGATGATGGCGGTCCTGGTATGTCTGAAAGGCGACTCCATCAGATGCTGACAGCTCGTCTCGGGGGGGGGGGGGGCGACTCGCTCCACTGTCCCTCTAAGGGATGGGGGGGGACGTGGCTTTGTCCTCCCCCACAAAAGGACCAGGGGACGCCCCGCGGGGTTGTGGGTTTAACCCCCGAGAGCTCTGACGGGGAGGGGGCGGGCGGTGGGGGGGGGGGGGGGGCTACAGGTGGAGCACTGAAGAGAAACCAATCAGCAGACAGCAGGAGCCTTTAGACTGA
>CM023621.1:19623944-19628543 GCA_013358685.1 Antennarius maculatus | reverse complement strand
TGCCAACGTCGTTTTCTCCTCGTGTATGGATGAGGAGGGCGTGGCCAGGCCGCCGCCGCCGCCCCTCACCCCCTTGATGGACGCTCGGCTTTTAAGCACAGGTGGGGGTCAGGATGACATTTAAGGTGGGGAAAAGAGAAAGGAGCGATGACGTCATCAACGGCTAAAAACAACAACGCAGACACAACAACCAGTAACAAACACAACCAGTAACAAACACAACCAGTAACAAACACAACCAGTAACAAACACAACCAGTAACAAACACAACCAGTAACAAACACAACCAGTAACAAACACAACCAGTAACAAACACAACCAGTAACAAACACAACCAGTAACAAACACAACCAGTAACAAACACAACCAGTAACAAACACAACCAGTAACAAAAACAACCAGTAACAAATACAACCAGTAACAAACACAACCAGTAACAAACACAACCAGTAACAAATACAACCAGTAACAAACACAACCAGTAACAAACACAACCAGTAACAAACACAACCAGTAACAAACACAACCAGTAACAAACACAACCAGTAACAAACACAACAAGTAATAAACACAACCAGTAACAAACACAACCAGTAACAAACACAACCAGTAACAAACACAACCAGTAACAAATACAACCAGTAACAAACACAACCAGTAACAAACACAACAAGTAACAAACACAACCAGTAACAAACACAACCAGTAACAAACACAACCAAGTAACAAACACAACCAGTAACAAACACAACCAGTAACAAACACAACCAGTAACAAATACAACCAGTAACAAACACAACCAGTAACAAACACAACCAGTAACAAATACAACCAGTAACAAACACAACCAGTAACAAACACAACCAGTAAAAAACACAACCAGTAACAAACACAACCAGTAACAAACACAACCAGTAACAAACACAACCAGTAATAAACACAACCAGTAACAAATACAACCAGTAACAAACACAACCAGTAACAATACAACCAGTAACAATACAACAGTAACAAATACAACCAGTAACAAACACAACCAGTAACAAATACAACCAGTAACAAACACAACCAGTAACAAACACAACCAGTAACAAACACAACCAGTAACAAATACAACCAGTAACAAATACAACCAGTAACAAATACAACCAGTAAATCAAACACAACCAGTAACAAACACAACCAGTAACAAACACAACCAGTAACAAATACAACCAGTAACAAACACAACCAGTAACAAACACAACCAGTAACAAACACAACCAGTAACAACACAACCAGTAACAAATACAACCAGTAACAAACACAACCAGTAACAAACACAACCAGTAACAAACACAACCAGTAACAAACACAACCAGTAACAAACACAACCAGTAACAAATACAACCAGTAACAAACACAACCAGTAACAAACACAACCAGTAACAAACACAACCAGTAACAAACACAACCAGTAACAAATACAACCAGTAACAAACACAACCAGTAACAAACACAACCAGTAACAAACACAACCAGTAACAAATACAACCAGTATTTGTTGTTACAGTAACCAGCGTGTTGTTATCCGTGTTACTGGTTGTCTTTGATGCTGGTTGTTACATACAGATATACATTAAAGGTTTGAAACGCAGGAAAAATCAAAAACAGGAAGAATCAAAAACAGGAAAAATCAAAAACAGGAAGAATCAAAAACAGGAAGAATCAAAAACAGGAAGAATCAAAAACAGGAAGAATCAAAAACAGGAAGAATCAAAAACAGGAAGAATCAAAAACAGGAAAAATCAAAAACAGGAAAAATCAAAAACAGGAAGAATCAAAAACAGGAAGAATCAAAAACAGGAAAAATCAAAAACAGGAAGAATCAAAAACAGGAAGAATCAAAAACAGGAAGAATCAAAAACAGGAAGAATCAAAAACAGGAAGAATCAAAAACAGGAAGAATCAAAAACAGGATCGTCACATTCGAAACTTTCTTCAGGGCGGAGCCAAGATGGCGATTCATCTCAGCAGGAAGGAAAAGGCTGAAGGTTCGTCTGACTGCAGTGCAGAAGACGTTTTAAGAAGAACGTGTCAATCAAGAGTCAGAATGGATTTGAACTCTTCCAGAGCTCTGAATGATTTAGACTCTTTTACGAACCCGTGGCGTGTCGAAGGTGTCTTATGTTCCGTGTTGCATGAGGAACTCATGTTCACTCACTGTTTGCTTTAATTCACGTATATTTACCCACATTTCATATGATAGTTGTTTTTTTAAGTGTGTGTTCGTGTTTCAGTGAATCTCTCGTGGATGTTGTTAACATAACTATCTGATAATATCAACTTCATGGATAAATGTTATTTTAAAAATCTCTCTCTATTCAAACCAATTAGAACTACTTATTTCACAGAAGCGTAAAGTTCATCTCTCTGAGTCGTTCTTTTTTCTTTTTCCCTTTTCTGCCCAATTGCTCTTCTTACAAACACACACACACACACACACACACACACACACACACACACACAGAAGACATGTTATGCTATTTGAAGTCATTACCAGAGGAGTGTTTAGCAAACATGAGCTAAGAGCACTTTGACATTTGACTCTGACAAATCTTGCTCTTCTGTCTTTGTCTTCCAAGAATGTCTGTGCGTGTGTGTGTGTGTGTGTGTGTGTGTGTGTGCGCCCGTGTGTGTGTGTTCCTGTAAAGTTTGGCGTGGATCATGTATCTCAGCACTCAGGGCAAAACTTGGCTCAAAGACACAAAAGAGGGAGAGCCTCTCTCTCTCTCTCTCTCTCTCTCTCTCTCTCCATGCCAGATTATGACCTTTGACCCTCTAGCTAACAGAAAACTCTAAAAACTGATGGATCATTTTTAATATCGTTGCACTTTTTTCTTATTGAAGAGAAAGTTTGCCACGTCGCTATGGCAACAGCCAAACGTCTGCTTTACTTTATCACCCCAGGTTTTACATCTGAATTACACGGCGTCAAATTTATATAGAGGAAAACTTCCCGCTGTGCCTTCAATCCACCAATTCCACCTTAAATCATAATTTTCCTGCGTTTCCAATGAAACCTGAAAAAATATTCCGGATTCAGATTTTTGTTGCTGTTCATTAACAAAATCTCCCAATTAAACCAGTGGAACCATTTAATGTGAGGTTAGAGCGCAATCACTTGACCTGCTTGGGTCAATTCTTTTTTTCTTTTTTTTTACATTTATCAAACAAAGAAATTATACATTAGGCCATGAAGCAATCATGATAATAATGTAGAGGAATATTTCCAGAGAAGTTTTATTATAGCGGGAAACATGAAGAGGTCTCATCTACATGTCACATGACCTTTTGATTATAACTATTACTTATGTGATAGTGTGTGTCCTCGTTTTGTGTGTGTGTGTGTGTGTGTGTGTGGGTCTAGCTTTGTGAAAGCATGTTGATTGTTGCTCTTAACATTTTCCTATAGGGAAGTTAAAATTCGTACAATGAGGTTGATTAAATTTTCGCGGTGAGGTGAAAAGTGTGTGGATGTTGATGTAATGCGATTGTGACATAATGCTCCCAGTTCATTAATTTGCTGCTATAAAAGCTGCCGCGCTGCTCTGACGCTCCACCGTCTGGCTGCTAATAAAGTCAACTTTATGTGTTCAGTGTGAGAGGAAACGAACGAGGGAGGAAGAGGAAGGGGAAAGATCGATTAATGCAGTTTTAAATGGTCGTTTTAAAAAGCGGGTCTGGCGCGGGTTTATCCCGCTTTCATGTTAAAGCAGTGATCCTCAACCGCTGGGGACCGTTGGGTCAGTCGGTCCGTGGCTCAGTTGCTACCTGTCTTAACCACCTTTGACGCTTGTGGAGATGCTTGCCTCGGTCACATGACTACCTTCTTAAAGGGGCCGCTGCGGCCGCTAACACAGAATACATTAGCGCTAAACTGAAACTCCCAAGCTAGCAGAACCGACAAGAAACAAACGTTGGTGTGACGTTACGAGGACGCTGCTAATAAAGTTGATACACATTGATTTGAAAAAATATTGAACGGAATTATCAGTTTTGAAAAAGAACTGAAAGCCAAGGCTAATCGTGCATCTGCAGCTATGATATGAGCGTGTGTGTGTGTGTGTGTGTGTGTGTGTGTGTGTGTGTGTGTGTGTGTGTGTGTGTGTGTGTGTGTGTGATTGCTGCGTGAGTGTCTGTTAACCCCTACACAACCAAACCTTGTGTTATCAACCCTCTTGTCTTTGAAGTGAAGCGGAAAGCTGAGCCTAGCATTAGCCGCCCTCGTTGGCCCCGGGGCCCGACACTAATATGTGAACGAACAATAGCACCTATACATTCATTACACACAGCCATCAGTCACTGTTTAAACTGTGTGTGTGTGTGTGTGTGTGTGTGTGTGTGTGTGTGTGTGTGTGTGTGTGTGTGTGTGTGTGTGTGTGTGTGACATCAACAACGTGTTGAAATATTTTGCCATAAGTGTCTTGAGAAAAGTCATTTTAAAAAATATTTTTGAAGCTCACGAGACTTTTTGAGTTTTCTAGCTGTGAATATTTTTCTGACAAATATTTATTATTTTTTTTATTATTTAAATATTATTATTATTATCATTTTATT
>CM023621.1:19611444-19616444 GCA_013358685.1 Antennarius maculatus | reverse complement strand
AGAAGAAACTGAATTCACGCCACACGCTAATGTTAGCTAATGCTAGCTTTTCTTTTTCTTTTTTTTTTCTACTTTTTCTTTTTCCTTTTCTTCTTCTTCTTCTTCTTCTTCTTCCTCTTCTTTTTCTTGTTCTTCTTCTTTTTCTCCTTTTTTTCTTCTTCTTCTTCTTCTGAGACTTCAAAATAAAAGCACAGCTCCTGCATGAAACTGAAGCAGCATCGACTCTGGTGATTAAAATGAAGTTTTCCTGCTTCCTGAAGGAGGTCTGGTCACATGTCGAACAGAACCTGCGTGACCTTGACCCCGTCTGTCTGCGACCTCCATCCCGTCTGTCCGTCTGTCTCCACCTCCAGCGTCCCGGCTGGAGCTCCGACCGTCTGTTTTTGTTCGTCTCCTGTTTTGGCGATAAGCACCGGCTGCTCTTCAGGGTACAGGGCGTTTGGCGACACTAATCCTCAGCACCTGGCTGACGGACTGACAACATGACCTGAGACACACACACACACACACACCTGAGGGGGGCGGAGCGGAGCCCAGCCCAGCCGGCGGCGGTTCTGTCTCCGTTCGAACCGGTCCGGGGACTTCCCGGTCAAGTCGGGGTGAAGTTTGCGAGTTCAGACGAGTCGTAATCTGAAATCTGCAGCTCTAGATTATGTGAGAATAATAAAAAAAAAAAACAAGAATAATCCAGGATGGAGCCATTTTTAATGCAGAATTTTAATTTAAAACGAAAAAAAAACACACAAAACAGTTTAATCTCCTCATCCGACAGTTTGGACACAGACAGGCTGCTGTGGGCAAACACACACACCCACAGACACACACACATGCACAGATTACAAAAACACACAAGCAATGAAAGACATACACAAAACAGAGACATAGACCGGTGGAGATTAACACACACATTCAGGCGTTTCTGTTTCAACTAGAAACTCTTTCTGAGTGTTTTTGTTCGACTGTGTCTCTGTTTTATGTTTCTGTCTTAAAAATTAGTTCTTTTTTTTTTTTTTTTAACTTGAAAAACGATTCATCCTTGCAGCCCCCAACCTGGAAGAAAAACAAGTAAAATATGTCATCTGGATCCCTTTTGGCGTTTTTATATTTGAAATAAATGAAACCAATCAGAAAAACGAGGCGAGGAAAAACTTGTGACTCTCCTGATGAGGCGTCCGCATACTTTTGGCCATCCTGAATGTCGTTCCTCTAGAAAAGCTTTTTTATTTTTTTATCTTTCCTTCTCAGCGCCAAACAAAGCAGACAAAACCCAACACTCACACACTGAGGGCTGAACAACGCGCTGGAGAGACATTCACTGGGAGAATGAGAGAGAAGGGGGGGGGGGCACTTTTAACCAGGAGGTCGAAGGTCAGGGGCCCTTAAAACAACACTCTGGCCCTCTAAAGCTCACAGCAATTACCTCTCAGACGTACACACACGCAGAATAAACTCAATTCAACCAGCACCACCAATTAATGGTATTGGAAATGGCTGAAAGAGAAGAGAAGAGGCCATGGACACAATCACGGTCACTCAGTGAGGGTCCCCCCCCGGACCCCCCAATCCAAGACAGAAAAGAAGAAGGACAAATTTAAGTGTAAATTAACTCCCTTTTTCCCCGGTCTCTCTCTGCCGGAGCGAATCGCCGTCTTTTCAGGCAGATAATGAGGGCCGTCTTTACGGCGGCGGATCAGCGGCACAATGCCACACATCCAACGCCATGTGACACCGTCGTCTCACCTTCGCCATGCTAACTGTTAGTAATTGGTTGCTTTGCATACGGGAGGCTGGGGGCATGTGAATGCAGATGGTTTTGGTTGTTTTAACGGGAACGCCGGTTGCGCCGGGGGAGCTGTTTGTTCAACAGACGCGGTGTGTGACATCATCACCACGGCGGCTTTTCATATCGGATCAACCCGGTCTAGAGTTCTTTATTTCTTCTAATTTAGGCTAGACGACTTTCGTTAGGATCGCCTGACGAAATCTGCAGGGTAGGAGTGTTAAAATAGTTTTTTCTTCTTAAAACCTGCCTGGCAATGACTTCTATTATTTGATACTACAGTAATCCCTCGCGTATTCGCACTTCAAGAAGCGTGGCTTCACCTCATCGCGGATTTTTAGTAGGTAGTCACGTGATTACATACACGGAACGCAGCGGACTTCCATGTATTAAAGAAACACTTAAAAGTGCTTTAAACAATCTATCAGTGTGGGAAAAGGAAATACAGATATAAAGTGGTTTAATATCAATGTTAGGAGGGTTCATAAATGTTTAAATTACCATAAATAATAAAATAAATCATTGCTATATTGCGGAATATTGTTTTTTCAGGTGGACCTGGAACGCATTAACCGCAAGTATCGAGGGATTTACTGTATAGAAATAAATTGAATGAATATTTTAGCTTCTTATTGCATGGAGAAAGTCAATGCGCTAATGTCCGTGAATCTGTAAAAGCGGTATACATACGCTGCTCGTGATTGGATCTGGAACAGGTTGGACACCAGATGCCCTC
The DNA here is from genome assembly GCA_013358685.1 of Antennarius maculatus. Classification (NCBI taxonomy): domain Eukaryota; kingdom Metazoa; phylum Chordata; class Actinopteri; order Lophiiformes; family Antennariidae; genus Antennarius; species Antennarius maculatus. The sequence goes on along the minus strand of CM023621.1, from coordinate 19,613,928 downwards.
CTTGACACCAGATCTTTAGTATCTTGCTTGAGGATATCTCCACATGCAGACTGCAGGGGCCGGGGTGGGGTCGAACTACCGACCTTCCATTGGGTTGATGACCTCCCCAGGCATTTGCACACCTTTAGCATCTGTGCTGATATTTTCGCAAACAGTATGTTAAGAATATTTTAATTAAACAGTCCTGATCTTGTACCCGATGAAACCTTCACCAATACATTTGCTTCATAAATGCTGAGGAAAAATCAATTTTTCTTCTATTTTTATTTATAGCTCCAGGCGTGAAAAACATCTGCCCATTACCAGCGGAGCAATGTTCCCACTCGCTCCGTTTAACGGCTATCAGCACAGAGCTCTTGATGATGATGATAACTCTTGTTGAAGGAGTCAACATGGCCGCCGTTTGGAGCTGACGCTGAGATGATCCGAGGCGACACCAGAGTTTGTTACTGTTAACACAGGAAGTTGCAGCAGGGAAGGAAACAAGGACGAACGAAAGAAATAAAGGAGAGTGAAAATGACAACCAAAAGGAAGGAAAAGGGAAAGACAGGAAACGTTAGGTGGGAAGGAATAAGCTTGTATTAGAAGGAAGGAAGTTGTGTTAGAAGATGGTAGAAGAAGAGAGAAAAATGAACAGCTTTGGCTGAAGAAAGAAAATAAATTAACTAAGGGGATGATAGGAAAGGAAAGGAAAGGAAATAAGGATAAATTAGATTAAAAGATGTGTTACACGGAAAAGGATCCAGATAAATGGACATCCTCGTCAAGTCGGGGTCTGGTGTAGGGGTTCTGTCTGTTAAAAGGCACTAGATTGTAACTCGAGTGGAAATGTTGGATCTCTTTAATTTTATCTTTTGTTCTAATAGAAAGAAATTATCTTTGCTTGACGAGAAATATCAAGTTAAAGGCAAAAGTTATCTGGAAAAATAGAACAGTGTCATCAGCATAGCGTCATTTACTAATCTAAAGTAAATTTGTCTCAGCGTTGATGTGGTATTAATGTTATTACTGTTATTGAATCAGTGTAAATTCCCTTTAAATTCCTTCTCCTGTGTTCCCTCAGAATCACTTCCATTCTATAATCACATGCAGTGTGTTGGTTTCAGTATTAAAATATGAGTAAATATCAGAGGGAAACACACACTAACACACACCCTCATGGTGACACAGTGCATGTCGGCCGTGTTAATATATTCATGTGACTTCTGTCTGTGTGTAAATTCACATTTGCACTGGGACACAAACTTTATTCTGAAGCTGTGTCACATCCAGTAACAGCGAAAACACAAAGCTTTTAATTTAGCGGATTATCGACTTCCTGTTTCAGGGGGGTTCTCGCTAGATTGCCCTGGTTCTGTATGTCAGTTGACTTTGGCGTTAACGCGTCGGGAGTTGCTATGACAAGTAGTAATTGTGTCGCTGTTAACACTGAGGTACCCACTCATTATAAAATCTGTATTTCATAACTGTGAGGATGGAGGATGTGATAACAACCGCCCTCAGGACCATGACGACACTTCCTGATTTGATTTGATTTCATGCTTGGAGTCGTGAAGCTGGAGAACGATGTTAGACGCTGCATCGAGTAGAAGAACGACGCAACGGTTTAGGATATAATGGTGAATAATCATTATCGGGGAAGGTGCTGGTGGTTAGCACTGTTGCCTCGCAGCAGGAAGCTTCTGGCTTCCAATCCAGACCTGAGGCCGTTTTTGTGTGGAGCTTGCGTGTTCTCCTTCCTCCTGCGGTCCAAAAAAAAAACAAAACATATCCGTAGGTGTGAACGTGAGCGTGAATGGCTGCTTTTCTATACGTGTCAACCCCTTGGTGAACCTGCAATCTGTCCAGGGTGCACGCCGTCTCTCGCCCAGCGTCGGCTGGGATAGGCTCCAGCCCCCCGCGACCCTGCGAAGGATAATCAGTCAGACAATGGGTTGAGATGAGGACTGATAGTGGGCTGCGTGTAGCACTTTATTTCTCTAGCTATATTTGCCTGAGCATTGCTGTAAAAGCAGATTTAGTCCAGTCATAGACACATACGCTGCTTTCAGAACAGTCTGGTACATAGGTGGTTCTCCTGGTCCTCTTGATAATAAACTTCATAGGGGGTTGAACTGGCTGCGTGGAGGAGGGATGTAGCCATAGCTACCTGGTGGTATCGCCTGTTTTCCACCCCCCAGCTTCAGGACACGTGTGATGGTTGTAAGACACGAACACCAACCCTCTCAGCCGAGGGATCGGTCTTAATATTTACAGACGGGCTTTAATCACCAGATCTAAACGAGACACGGCCGTCTGTCCGTTGGTTATTGTTCTTCTTCTCTGTTCCAAATTGATGCTGGTTTCAGGTTCTGCAGCCGACGGACGGACGACCTATGGCTGATCCCCTCCCAGCTCGGAGTGTTTGGAGTCAAACTTCAGCTCCGTGTGATCTATCAGCCGGAGTGTTTAGAGCCAAACCTTCACTGACTCACTCAACACAC